>CAUYON010038320.1:0-27863 GCA_963573935.1 Arctocebus calabarensis
AAATAATACTTCATTTTATATGGAATCAGAAAAACCTTGAATAGCCAAGACATTACTCAGAAATAAAAACAAAGCAGGAAGAATTACCCTACCAGACCTCAGACTATACTATAAATTGATAGTGATCAAAATAGCATGGTACTAGCACAAAAGCAGAGAGGTAGATGTATAGAACAGAATAGAGAACCAAAAGATGAATCCAGCTACTTACCATTATTTGATCTTTAACAAGCCAATTAAAAACATTCAGTGGGGAAAAGATTCCCTATTTAACGAATGGTGCTGGGTGAACTGGCTGTTGACCTGAGGAAGACTGAAACTGGACCCACACCTCTCACCATTAACTAAGATAGACTCTCGCTGAATTAAAGATTTAAACTTAAGACATGAAACTATAAAAATACTAGAAGAAAGTGCGGTGAAAACTCTTGAAGAAATCGGTCTGGATGAATATTTTATGAGGACTCCCTGGGCAATTGAAGCAGCATCAAAAATACACTACTGGGACCTGATCAAACTAAAAAGCTTCTGCAAAGCCAAGAACACAGTAAATAAAGCAAGCAGACAGCCCTCAGAATGGGAGAAGATATTTGCAAGTTATGTCTCTGACCAAGGTTTAATAACCAGAATCCACAGAGAACTCAAACATATTAGCAAGAAAAAAACAAGTGATCCCATCTCAGGGTGGGCAAGGGACTTGAAGAAAAACTTCTCTGAAGAAGACAGGTACACAGCCAGCCTACAGACACATGAAAAAAATGCTCATAATCCTTAATAATCAGAGAAATGCAAATCAAAACTACTTTGAGATAACATCTAACTCCAGTAAGATTAGCCCACATCACAAAATCCCCAAACCAGAGATGTTGGCATGGATATGGAGAAAAGGGAACTCTTCTATACTGCAGGTGGGAATGAAAACTAATACGTTCCTTTTGAAAGGATGTTTGGAGAACACTTAGAGATCTAAAAATAGACCTGCCATTCAATCCTATAATTCCTCTACTAGGTATATATCCAGAAGATCAAAAATCACATTATAACAAAGATACTTGTACCAGAATGTTTATTGCAGCCCAATTCATAATTGCTAAGTCATGGAAGAAGCCCAAGTGCCCATCAATCCATGAATGGATTAATAAATTGTGGTGTATGTACACCATGGACTATCATGCAGCCTTAAAAAAAGATGGAGACTTTACCTCTTTCATGTTTACATGGATGGAGCTGGAGCATATTCTTCTTAGCAAAGTATCTCAAGAATAGAATAAAAAGTATCCAATGTACTCAGTTCTACTATGAAACCAATTTACAGCTTTCTTATGAAAGCTATAATCCAGTTATAGCCCAAGAAGAAAGGGAAAGGGAAGAGAGAAGGGAGGGGCGGGGGAGAGTAATTGATGGGACCACACCTACAGTGCATCTTACAAGGGTATATGTGAAATTTACTAGGTGTAAAATATAAATGTCTTAACACAATGACTAAGAAAATGCTATGAAGGCTATGTTAACCAGTTTGATGAAAATATTTCGAAGTGTATATAAAACCAGAACATTGTACCCCATGATTGCATTAATGTACACAGCTATGCTTTAATAAAAAGAAAAAAAAAAGAGATTTAAACTTAAGGCATGAAACAATAAAAATCCTCAAAGAAAGTGGGGAGAAAACTTTTGAAGATATTGGCCTAGGGAAAACGTTTATGAAGAAGACTTCTGTGGCAATTGCAACAATGACTACAAAAACAAATGGGACTTAATTAAACTAAAAAGCTCCTGTACAGCCAAGGAAACAACAACTGAAGCAAATAGCCTTCAGAATGGGAAAAGATATTTACATTTTATGAATCAGACAAAAGCTTGATAACTAGGACCAACAGAGAACTCAAGTTAATCAACAAAAAATGTCCCAACAATCCATATATCACTGGGCAAGAGAGATGAGTAGAACCTTCTCTAAAGAAGACAGACAAATGACTAACAACTATATGAAAAAATGCTCATCATCCCTAATCATTGGAGAAATGCCAATCAAAACTATCTTGAGATATCACCTAATCCCTGTGAGAATAGCGCACATCACAAAGTCTCAAAGCTACAGATGATGGTATGGATGTGGAGAGAAGGGAACACTTTTCCACTGCTGGTGGGACTGCAAACTAATACAACCTTTTTGGAACAAAGTATGGAGAATCCTCAAAGAACTCAAATTAGACCTCCTATTTGATCTTGCAATCCCATTACCAAGCATTTACCCAGAAGAAAAAAAATTCTTTTATCATAAAGACATTTGCACTAGACTATTTATTGCAGCTCAATTTATAATCACAAAATTGTGGAAACAGCCTAAATTCCCACCAACCCAGGAAGGGATTAACAAGCTGTTACATATGAGGGGTGTTATCACACCCCTTTGTGTGTGATTTTATTAATCCTATAACAACTCCCTGAGAAGGTATGATCCATCACATTTCCTTCATTTTTTATTCATTTATTTTTGAGACAGAGTATCATTCTGTCACCCTAGGTAGAGTCTCGTGGCATTATCATAGCTCATATATATATATTTATCATGTAATACTAGTCAGTCATTGAAAAATATGGAGAATTTACATCTTGTATATTAATCCTGATGGAGGTGGAACACAGTCTTCTTAGTAAGGCATCTCAAGAATGGAGAAGCAAGAATCCAACATACTCAATTCTAATATGAAGGCAAGATGGGGGGTAGGTAGCCAGGAGAGGAAAGAAGGGAGAGAGTTGGGGGACATGGTATATGGCACACCTCTTGGAGTGGGACACAATTATAAGAAGGACTTTATCTAACAAATACAATCAGTGTAACCTAATTCTTTGTACCCTCGATGAATTCCCAAACAATATAAAAACAAATAAACAAAAAGCAAGTGACAGAGCTAGGACACAAAGTCAGACTGTCGGACTCCAGGATTCATGTTCTTTTCAGGATGGGCTAATACACCTCATTGTGTGATTTTATTACTCCTATAACAACTCCATGAGAAGGTATGATTCATCACATTTCCTTTATTTTTTATTCATTTATTTTTGAGACAGAGTATCATTCTGTCACCCTGGGTAGAGTCTCGTGGCATTATCATAGCTCATGGCAACTTCAAACTCTTGTCAAGCGATCCTCCTGCCTCAGCCTTCCAAGCAGCTGGAACTACAGGTGCCATATGACACGTGGGAAGTTTCTCTGTTTTTTGTCGACATGGGGTCTCACTGAGCTCAAGCAATCCACGTGCCCTGGCCTCCCAGAGTGCTGGGATTACAGATGTGAGCCACCAGGCCCAGCCCAATCGCCTTTCCACTTGATAGAAAGAGATACTGATAAACTTAATTTGGTAGCACTGCTGAGACCAGGACCCAGGTCCACCTATCTTGGGAACCCAAACATTTACCCACCATGCTTGAAAAAGAGAGAAGGGGTTCTCCTGAGTGATCCACAGCTTGTTTCTATAAGAACACGTCTTTACCACAAATACCAGAGGTAGAGGGCAGGTGTTTGTGTCTTGTATTTTAAGCCACACAGCAGAGGCTGCAGCACCGCATGCAGTTCTGCTGTTTCCCACCCATCATCACTGGATAGTTCCCACAGCATCCTACCAATCCCCCTCTTTTGGATTCATTTCTCACGAACACACCCAGCTTCATTGTCAGAAGCTCAACCCTCCTGATATGTTAAGGTTTGTCTCTTTGTTTTATCATTATTATTTTAACTAACAATGCACCTTGGTTACTCCTCATTTAACACTGGTTCAGCTGATGGAGAAAGGCACTTAGCAGAAGGGACGACCCAGGCTAGTGGGCAGGCCATGGTATCTGAAATAAAAATCAATTACCCACCATGCAGATTGCAGAAGAAGTTGCAAATAAAATTACTGTAAATTTAATTAAAACATTCCAGCCAAGTCTATACATTTGGTATCGATTAGCTGGCCTGCAATCTCAGGGAGTTAATTAACAGCCTCCGCCTAGACAACGAGGCACTGGTGTTCCTAGCAACAGGTGGGCAAGAGCAGCTCACTGAGTAAATTGAAAGGAAATACAGAACCTTATTGAATTCGACTTAAACACAATGGTTTAAAAATATGAAGAGGCAACTTAAAGTTCAAAACTCACTTCATGAACATGAGTCATTGTGTGGTTCTAATTGGTCCAGAATGGAGTGTTTGTGCTGAAGGGTGGGAAGACAGGCGGGAGGGGTGGGGTAGCCACAGATAAGCTGGCTCCATGAGAGAATTCCCAGGCTCACCGTACTGGCTCCTGCAAGCACTCATTTGAAAGAAGAAAATAGGCCTTATAAATAATCCCCTTCACCCACAAGTACAATGAGTAAATTTCTTTTCCCTTCCATAGAGCACAGGTGATGGAAAGAAAGTATGTTCTGGGGTACTGTGAATAGGGTGACCACCTTGTTATCCACTTCTGTATCTTGTATCAATATGTGTGCCACAGGTCACTTCTGGGTGTGTTCCCGAGGCTTTTCCTGGCTTCCTCTGTGTTTCTAGAAGCTTTATAGTTTCTGATAGAAGTAGACCTCTGAACTGGGTGGTTAGGCGCAGAGTGACAGATGTCTGTGGCCCGTAAGAAAAATTAGCCTTGTACTTACAAAGAGGTGACATCTTTTATGCATGACAAGAACCAACACCCCCTCCATCCCCCACAACCACCTGTTCCCAGCCGCCTGAAAGTTCCTTATTTAATCTATTATTCTAGCTTCCATTTTGCACCCTCTTAAAACAAAATGACCTTTGGAGCAGTGATACCTGATGATGAGGGTGGTGATAAAGAATAAATTTCCTAATTGCCTAGTGTCTACTACATGCCAGAGTGATTCTGAGTGTTTTCATTTCATATTCACAATAAACTGTATGTTGTTTCATTTCATATTCACAATAAACTTTGAGAAACAAGGATTTAATATGGAGGAAGTTGAGGCTCACAAAGATGAGTTATCTCACTCCAAATAATAATGCTACTGATGTGGGACAAAGCTAGGATTTAAACTTAGACCTGTCTTCCTCCAAAGTCTGCGTTCTTTTCACCATACTGGTGATTTTCCAGCTTTTGTTATGGAATACTACCTGCCCCCCTCCTTGAGTTTTCATCAAAGTGACATCCTATTTGTAACTCTGATTTATAAACTATGTAAACTCAGAGAGGGTGCCAGGGCAGAGCTTACTGCTAAGTCACACACACACCCCAGCCTCACAGAGGCCCCCGAGATTCCTTTGCAGCAGCCTTGGACTCTGAGGGATGGGTGGGGATGGAACAGCCTCGGACTCTGAGGGATGGGTGGGGATGGCCCTGACAACCACTCTGAGTCCCTGTTGGGCAGCTAGAGCTGCTTGGATGGGCAAACCCATAGTTTGCCTCTCCATCTCTCAAACCACTGCTATGGAATTCCAGCTGGAGTTGCCCTTGGCTTTTTTCTCATTAAGGATCACCAACAAACACATAAACAAATGGAAAAGAGAGAAGGATTTTGCTCCAAAATGTACTTTAGCTGACCCTAGAGAATACTTGGGAGGGGTTTGGTTGACTCTCCTGGTCACATTTGACTGGGCGGAAGTCAAACTGAGCGGAAGAGCAAAGCTCTGGAAGAAGATCCGCAGCCCAGTGTCAGCCTAAGCTCCGCATGTGCTCTTTGTGTCTCTGGGCAAATCACTTCCCTCTCTGGGCCCCAATTACGTCCTCGGTGAAAAGGAGAGAATTAAGTCATATCACACATCACAGTGGAACACTGTCTCTGTCACGATGTTTGTAACTCCTGTGTTAATACTGGTTTTAACAGACATTATTTTAAGGAAACCTTAATCTTTGCTATAAACAAAAAACTAAAGCTCTTTCTAATATGCATTCACACAACTGCAGAACCATTAAAATGAAAAATAGTTTATTTTTCTTCTACCTTGTAAACGAATTGCCAAGTGCCCCCAGTGCTTTATGTACCAGGCTTTGAGACACCGCCAGAGAAATAAGGAAATGTTTGTGTGTTTGGATGATTTCAAGAGCCTCTTCCAGCTCGACCCTTTTGTGATCTAAACTTCTATTCTAGGATAGAAAGGGACATGGGTTAGCAGCATGTAAGTCAGAAGGACGTCCAGGCAGGTGGCTACTCCCAGTAGAGATGCCTGCCAGGTGATAACACAGTGACAAAGATCCCACTGGCTACCCCCTGACCACCCGCACACACTACTCCCTGCCTCTGCGGACCCCCTGACCACCTGCACATGCTACTCCCTGCCCCTGGGATTTCTCCCACCTCGGAGAGCTGAATGACAAGGCGGCACGTGGACCTTCAGATTCATCCCTGCACGTGGGCTCCCAGGGCAGACCCAGGACCCTCACAAATTCCATATGAGATGCTCCCCCAGGCCGACACCCACACTACCTTCTGCACGGAGCCGTCCTTCAGTTCATAAACTATATTGCATCCCTGTTGTCACAGCTATCAGCTGTGTGGGGACCTGGGATTCATTTTACAGATGAAAGATCTAAGTCTTATAGGAGGAAATGAGCCACACTGCACACACTGACCTTCCAATCCAGCCCCATTTCCTCCACGCCATGGTAATACTCCAGATAAGTAATACTACATGTGTCTTGAAATGCTAACTGCAGAACTGAACAACTATCATTTGCAAACTTGAGAGAGCGTGAGATTTTCCCATGGAGCCTGTTGAAGAAGTCTGTTTTCAGGGTCTGGGGACACAGAATGCACTCTCTCCAATTGCTGGAGGCATTTTGATAAAGGTAAAACCACACCTAGGTATCAATACCATACCAGGTAGGGTCCTGGAGTAGGGGGCACCCAAAGGATCCTCAGAGTCAAGACTTCAAATCTGCCACTTTCTCTCTGAGCCTTGATTTCTTTTGTTGCAAATGAACCGATCTTCTAGCCCTTCTAGCTAAGTCCTGAGCTCTGCAGCCCTTTTTTTGCCTGGAGTGTACTATTAAATACACTAATGGGCGTGATTAAATGCCTCCGCTCTTTATGCTTACTAGAGTGCATGTGCATTGAGTTTGGGAGGCAGTGAGAGTAAGAAGAAGGGATCCCTCAAACTGCCTTCACTCAAATCTGGATCTGACGTGTAAGGACTGTGTGACTTGAGGCAAGTTACTTAACTCTAACTTTTCTGAACATCAGTTTCTCCGACTTAAAATCGGAACACTCAAACAGCTGATTTGAAATTGCACGTGCTGTAACTATAAAACCTGAACCGATGCCTGGAACATCCTGAATGTGCAGAAACAGATGAACCTATGGTGAGGATAACTGTATCGCTGTGTGCTCTGATCCGATCCTGCCTCATCCTCTCTGCAGTTTAGAAAAGAAGCAAAACCCAGCAGAACAGCTCCGTGTGACAGACAGGGGCCGTATGTTTAGACAGCCCCTACCCAGAGGTGTTGAGCTGCAGCTTTCCTCATGACACAACCATCAGACCTGAGGTCCTACAGAGCTGTATTTCTGGGGAGAGGGAGAGAGAGGAGGAGTCCACAGATGGTCAGCTCTAATAGTCCAGCCCATAGTCACTATCGGCCACCACTTGGCCCTCCCCGCCTGTGCATTGCATCGGCCCATAAAGTGACAGGAAGTTTCCTGGGCCAATTAGGAGAGTGCTCACAGCCCTGTGTCTCTGTGTGCAACCTCATTAAAGAGAGTGATAAAGTGAAGGTCGGCTATCTTTATAAGGACAAGGAGTGAAGAGTCAAAGGCCCAGGAAGCCAGGAAGCTAATGAGAAATAGTATGCACCTTCAGCACTAGGGGAGAAAAAGAGGGAATTTTGGGGGGGGGTGCAGAAACTTGTCAGAAGCTTGTCCAAAATTCACCATGAAAACAATTCTGGAAATAGAAACTTTCATAAAGATCATAAGATCAGAAGCTTCCAAAGAAAACGAGACAAAAACAACAAACATAATATATATAATGTTCATCCCAAACAAAGACCTTCTCTCTAAACATGCAAACTTTTGCTGAACAGCTACTATGTCCCAAGACGATAACTGGATGAAAGAAATATATTATTGAATTACAAATAATCCCACATCCTAGTACTATTTAATTTCTACGTCTGATTGCTTCATTTAACCAGGAGTATTTACTGAGCTCCTCTCAATGTCCTGACAGGTGTGGAACAGACTGGAATGTTATTTTAACCCCCCACTCTGTGCTTTTCTTGGGGTAACAGAGTATATGCTAGGGCCACAGATGTGGGCAGTGGGTCAGCCCATTGGCTACCACCCTGTACAGGGATGGCCTGGAGTGGACACTTGAACACAACCTGAGCAGAGTCCTGTCCTGAGGCTTTCTCACTGGAGCAATGAGCAAATTTCTCTTTATACTATGATCAAGTGGGTGGAGGACTAGGACCCCATTGCTATCACAGGGCTACAGCCCCAGCAGGTGGAAAAGTACCTCATGGGGAGCAAACGAAGTGAAACACAAAGAGAAGTGGAGAGAGAGAGAGAGAGTGTGTGTGTGTGTGTAAGAGCAGGGATGCATGGAAACCTGTACAAGAGACAGAGACGAAAGAGGAGTAACTTCTGGATGTTTGATGCCCAGGGTCTGCAATATCTAAAGCCAGCCTCCCTCTTACCTTTTCCTTACCTGGTTTTGAAAATCCAAAGATTATCTAGAGTTGGGTTCCTAACAAAGAAGGGGAAACAAAAAAAGAAAACAAAATAGGGCCTGATCCCAAACTTTCAAGGAGCTTAAAAGTGAGTTAAAGAGCCAAGTACAACTCCCTGAACCCCGATCACAAGGATACACCTCTATCGCACAAGGATGTAAAAGGCGGTGGAACCAAGGCTAATGGTTACGCTGTGTGGCACTAAACAAGAATCTGCCACTCTCCCTTTCAAACTGCTTCATTTCAGTCCTTAAATCCGTTCTTGAGAATAAGAAGATTGAGGCACAAACCCCACAGAAAGCAAAGCAAATATATTGGGCTAGGGCCACATTGCCCAGAGAGGCCTCATGGAAATGCCCGCGCTTAGATCCGCCAGGCCCGGCCCGCTCTTGTCAAGACGCAAACTCTGCGCGCAGCAGCGGGCCTGGAGGGTGGGAAGGACCAAATAAATGTGGGTTAAGTCGGCGGGTGAAACTGCAGAGCGGAGCTCCGGTGTTGTCAGATAGGTGTGGGAAATGCCACGTGTTTTATCTCCATTGAGATCCCCAGTGCTGACGAGCAAAAAGAAAGGCTTGGAGACGTTCCGCGAGGAAGAAACGTGTCCCTTTTTTTAGTACACTGTTCTCCAGCCCTTTGTCACTAAGGAGTCCGTATTTTGCTGCAGGACACCGATGAGCTCCTTCCACACCACGGATCTATGTGAAACACGCGTGGGAACCCAGGGCAAGTGCCCCTGAGACGAGCAAACCTCTCCCACAGCCTGGCCTGGGCACGCCTAGAGCTCCCCAGCGCCACCTTCTGGGTATCCCTCCCTGTTTCCATTTCAAAAGTTCTTGTTTTCAAAAGTCCACGAGCAAGGGGTGCAGCTTCTTAACCTAGACAGAAGGCCCCGCCACACACACGTCCATGCCAGCTGGGACACACAAGCTGCAGGCCACCGTGAGCTCAACTAGAAAGCATTTTAAATACCAAGGCAAGGAGAAAAGCCTCGAATGAGAAGGTAACAGGCTGGCACAAATTAGGAAAGATTAATGGAGTCCGCCGCAGTCTTTGAGTCACTTTTAGATAATCAGCAAGTTCTCACTGGCATTATCCTAATCCGGCACCACAAGTAGAAGAAAATTCACTCAATGGCTCTCCTGGTCAACTCCACAGGAACCCAATAAGCTGTATTAATGTGCAGGAGAGATGGAGGCCAGGGCAAAGGGGGCAGAGAGCTAATTCTAGGTATGAAATGCTGCCAGAATTCAGGAGCTCTGCTGCTTTAGGAAAGTCTGACATTCCCCACAAGAAAATTAAATAGTTACAATGATTAATTACATCCATTGGAATCAGTGTTTGCAAAAGAAGGCGCTGAGAGCTTTGCTTAGGAATTGAGGCTCGGAAGTTCTTAGTCCAAAATACAATAGGATGAGAAGCAAAATCCAGAGCCAAGATGGCTCTGACCTTTTCAGCAATGGCTTTTTTTTTTTCCCAGATGTGGAGATAGAAAATGGGATATAGACACTCTTTTAAAGAAAGGGGGAGTTCAGAGGAGTGATCATGGCAGACTTACTTAAAAATTTTGTTACTAAAAAAAACATTTTGTTATAATCTGCAAAAGAAGTTTTGTTATAATCTGCATGTAGAACCTTTCCTGACTTTGACTGTCATATCAATAGTTGATCTATCCCACATGTTTTTCTTCATTCTTCTACTTAGTTCTCCCCCTCATTGGAATAACCTCTTCAGTGGTTCTGGGGAGGCAGCCAAACACTCACCCTGAGTGGCCCCTGTCTGCAAAAGCTGATCTACCCTAGTATTAACCAATCATACTGCCTGATTCTCTTTGTCTCAATGATTGGTCCAGGCATAAAACATGTGACCTATGTCAGCCAATCAAAATGCTTCTCACAATTGTCCTGTAAATTGTGGAAGAGGAACTCATTCTCCCTACTGGATGAGCTGGACTTATCTTTTTCTAGACTCTGGCTACCATCTTCCCCTTGTGAAGTAGGAGAGAACAAGGCTTACACAGACAGAATCAGAACATAGAGAATTAGAATTGATGAGCAGGAAGAATAGTGAGAGAAAGAAAAAGAGAAAGATTGATTTGATGACACTATCTGAACTCCTTGATATAGGCATACCTGGAGATAATTTGTGTTAGTTTTTCTATAACAACCAGACAAATCCTAACCTATATAGTGGCCACACACCCAAACTAGATCAGTTTACTTAGCTTATAACAAGCATATCATCTTACACTTCTGCAAGTCAGAAGTCTAAAGTCAGTCCCACTAGATTAAGGCCAAGGTGTAGATAGGGCTAGTTCCTACTGGAGATTCCCATGGGACAATCTGTTCCCTTGCCTTTTCCAGCTTCTAAAGGCCACCTGCTTTCCTTGACTCCTGCCCTCTTCTTCACATCACTCCAACCTTCTGCTGCTACACAGAGTCCCTTTTATAAGGACTCTTGTGATTACATTTAACCCATCTAAATAATCAAGATAAGCTCCTCATCTCATGTCTTTAACTTAATCATGTCTACAAAGTCCCATTTACCATGGAAAGTAGCATATTTACAAGCTGCAGGGATTAGGATGTGGGCATCCTTCAGGGGCTGTTATTCAGCCTACTGTACCTGGTGCAACAAACCATGTTGCTACTGTGCGACAAATGTTAGTCTTCCCAAAGCCCCAAGTTGCCAGCATCTTCAATATAAGGGAAGGCATGGAATTACATCAGAGAACTAAAATAGAATATAGCCACCAAGAACTCCCTGTGGGAGTTGGGATCTGTCTGTATTCCAGCGGTTCTCAACCTGTGGGTTGCAATCCCTTTGGAGGTTGAATGGTCCTTTCACAGGATATATAAATATATCCTGCATATCAGATATTTACTTTATGATTCATAACAGTAGCAAAATTACAGTTATGAAGTAGTAACAAAAATAATTGGGGTGGTGCCTGTGGCTCAAAGAGTAGGGCACTGGCCCTGTATACCACAGGTGGTGGGTTCAAACCCAGCCCTGGCCAAAAACTGCAAAAAAAAAAAAAAAAAAAAGAAATGAAGAAAGAAAGAAAAGAAAAAGAAAAAAATGAAAAGAAAATAATTTTATGGTTGGGGGTCACCACAACATGAGGAACTGTATTAAAGGGTCACAGCATTAGGAAGGTTGAGAACCACTGTTCTATTCTGTGTTATAAGTCTGAACTCCTACCAAGTTAAGCATTGTGCAATACATGTTATTAATTTCTCAATAAGAAAGAAATTTTGGAACCCAAAGGAACTTCTCAGAGCCCCCTTACACCACTTGGATCTAAGCAGTAGCTTGCTTAAGAGGTAGAACATCACAGATTCCATGTAAAACCCACACTCTGGGAGCCGAGGCTGCTGGGTTTTGAGATGCTACATGGGGCTCACAAGATAGGTCTTGAATATCTGACATAAGTGGATGTGCTCAGAGTACAAGTTTTCATGACTCCTAACTCTATGCTTGTTGCCAGTGGTTCTCAAGCAGGGGTAACTTTACCCACCCACCTCCCAGAGATATCTGGCAATGTCTCTATACATCTTTGTCACAACGAGGGGCTGATACTAGCATTAGTGGGAAGGAGCCCAGGGTGATGCCACAAAACAAATCTTACAATGCCCAGAACAGTCTCCACAAGTAAAAATTATCTGGCCCCCAAATGTCAGTAAACCCTTGGATTGAGAAGTCCTGCTCATATCATCACACATTTGTAGCAGATCTAAGGATGAGGGGCCTGGGCTTCAGAGGCTGCCCCACTGGAAAAGCTCTTGAGAGTGACATGAAACTTTGAAAATTTAAGTAACACAGGGCTTTTATTTTGGGGGCAAAAGCCAAATTGCCAAAGTACTTAACTTACAATGGAAACTATTGCCATAATAAAAATATATTGTTTGGAAATATGACTGCAAATAAGCAGAGACGTGCATCACGCCAAGAGTTGGCTTCAACTAGAATAGCAAGGGGCAGTGAGGGTGGGCGCCAAAGGGATTTGGGAACATTCTTTCTCTTTTTTCTTTTTGATATCAACTGCTCTTTACTCAAGTGCAATATGAATACTTCTCCAATGTGGCTTTGGCAAAATGGTCAGTCTTAACCACAATTCTTAACTTGTTTTGTGACAACAGAGATGAAAACGAGATGCTTCTTGTAGTAAGAAAAGTGGTTTTTCTTTGCTAACCCCTCAAGTTTGCCCTGTGAGTATGAGGAGGTTTGTACAAATGCAAGAACAATTTCACATGGCTTCGGGCTGGGGAAACTGGTTTAAACCTTGTGTCTTCCATTTCTCTAGCTTTCAGACCTTAGGGAAATTACACTTTGAGTCACTTTTCTTACTTGTGATGTGAAGATAACAAAGTAGTGAAGATTAAATGAGATAACGTGCAAAGTGATCAGCTCAGAGCCTGGCACACAGTTAGCCCTTGGACGTCAGCCCTTGGCAGCATCGTTGTTATCATTACTGGCAGCGTTGCAGGAAGGAGAGTGACAAGGGGTTCAGGCAGGTAATAATGTGCTAAGCTCTGGAGAGAATATCCCCATGAAAAACTTCACCATGGCTGTCACAGAGGTGACAGAGGTCCTGCTTTCCTCCTTGCTATTACTATGAGGCTGGCCACATCAATGAACAGCCTCTGAGTCTCAACTTACCCATCAGGGAAATGGAGATTATTAGCCCTGTCAAGGCAGCCATGGGGGAGTGGAAGTGCTGCCAGGTGATGGAGAAGACAGACTCTGGAGACGGATTGCTGAGGTTCCCATACACTCATTGTTGGCCAAGTGACCTTGATTCTTCCATACCCCAATTCCTCCTACTGTTAAATGGGGACAATAATAGTTACTATGAGGGTATAAGAAACATAGGGCAGGAATGCTTTTCTGCTTTGTTCATGGCTATAATCTCAGCACCCACCACTTGAGTCTACGATACACCAGGCATTCAACAAGTATCTATTGAATAAATGAATGAATAATGGTTCCTATCTAACAGGATTGTAGTGTGGCTTAAATGGGACTTTATCTGTGAGGGGCATAGAGTGGTGCCTGGTCATGGTACACACACAAGTAATACTGGCTATCAGAACACTGCCAATAAGCCTGTTCAAATGCAGGATTCTGAACTCTAGATACCCAGAGGGATGAGCTTAGGTTGGCTCACCAGAGCCAGGAGCAGTCACGGGTGTGCAGTCAAGGTAGTTCAGAGTGCTTCTCTTTCTGAGCCTGCTTCTACTCCATGGTTTGCTGCCATCCCCAGGCCCACCATTACTTGAACTTGATGTTCCCCTATGCTTGTGCCCTCACGTATCTTCTGCAGCCAGGTGCATACATCAGACCCCTTGCTGAGTATCCAGGGTTCACAAGTGACTCCCTAATGTAGAGCATCTAGGGTCCACAAGTGACTCCCTAATGCAATGGGTCTCTCTCTGCAGCTTTACTCCAGTAAGATGGGTCCATCTGGGAAAAGCGGTTAGCAGAGAGATTGCCCATGAGAAACCTTGTGTATACTTTAAATCTTAGCAAGAGTGGACATTCCTAATTAGCCCTCCATGGCAGTTATGAAGGTGACCTCTCGACTGTCATTTCACCCTCCTACTGGCTACAGATGCTGTGAAGCTAAACACTCTGTGTCTCAGACTCTGTAAGGTCTGCAAGACTCAGCAAGATGTCATTTATTTATCTTTGGCCACTCAGGTGCGCAAGATCTGGAGAGGGCAGTGAGGAAGAGACCCTGCTTCCACTGCTTCTACAAGAACTTGCAGACTTGATGGCCTTGCCATAATTCTGGACACAGGTCTCATTGGTGAAAGTCACAGCCACTCAAACTTAGCTAGTTCCTAAGCGTAGTCTGGGGTACAAAACATCTCAAACTTAAGATGAGTCTTCCTTTGTATGGAGGCAAAGTAGCTAAGGAGAAAATATTAGGCCTAGACATGGCCTCCTTCCTCCTGCAAACATTCAGGGGCCATCTCAAACTTAAGATGAGTCTTCCTTTGTATGGAGGCAAAGTAGCTAAGGAGAAAATATTAGGCTTAGACATGGCCTCCTTCCTCCTGCAAACATTCAGGGGCTTCTTCTGTCCTACCTGCCTGGTTCCCTTTGCTACCTACTCTTCAAGGGCCCTTCTGGGTCTCAGGTCTTAACAATTCCTGCATCAGGACCAATCCACTTTTGTTTCCATTGATGATCATGCAAGAAACCAATGTGGTGTACACTTGTGTGCCAACATAGCAACCTTTACCGACACTTTATATATGGTTCCCTCTTCATTGCATGCCAGATTCCAAAGACCACCTAAAACTGGGTCTACAGGCTATGTGGAAGGTCGGTGTCAAAGAGAGGGTTGTCACAGGGCCATTGCCTTATAGCACAGAGAGGAATTTAGTGCTTCCTCTAAGATAATGAAAATGAAAGAAGCATTTCTGAAACAATATCTGATGCAGCTTTATATTTATTTAGCATTTGACAAGAACCCTAAACTTTGGCTTATAAATCGCTCTCCTTGGATCTTCCCAGTAGCTCAGAAAGTCTCCAAGGTGGGTGGTTCTCTCCATGACATTGTGCAGATAAGGAGATGTCCAGGCACAGAGATGCCCAGTGACTTGACAAGCTCAAGTAGCTATTGTGAAGTGGAGTCAAGGCTCAGATTCAAAGTCTTCAATATTGAATCAATGCACACTTCTCTGCATGCAAGGTGTCCGATTCTTTATAGGATTCAGTGGCATCTGCCCGTCATAGTCAGAGGATCCATCATAATTTGGATAGATGGCTTCAGTTTATGAGTTTCTTGTTCTGAAATGACTAAGAAGACTTAGAGAATTAACATGTCAGAGACCGGCAGGGAATTCAGCAACATCTTCTCCCCTTCCTGTCAGCCCATCACCAAGAATTTAGAGATCAACAAGGCAGAAAACAGTCATCTCCAGCTGGAGATCACCTCCCATAGCTTGCTCCTGGGCAGAAGCATCCAGACTCTCTCACAGCATCTCTGGAAACCAGCAGTGACCACCCTTCACTTTCATGGAGTGAAAATTGGAGTGAAGACACACTGGAATCAGAAGACACTGGGATCTACATGCCACCATCCTGAATTTGCAATTAGGGAGAGTTATGAATGCTGACACAAGCCATCAGGACCAGCCGCAGTGAGAAGTCTTAGAGGTAAAGACAGACAAGTTGTGACCAGCACGTAAGACGCCTGACAGGAAAACATGAGCAGCACCATGCGATCCACTGACTGTGATATCCCCACCCTCACTGGGGCTCGCATTGCCCAGGGGAGGTTTCAGATGAACCACATTTAGTTAAAATGCACAGAGATAGCCAATCAGCGTGCTAAATGAGTAGGCTCCGGCAGCACTTACCTTTCCCTCTCTACTTGCTTTCAATATTAAGATAGAGGCATTGAATGGCATTCTTCCTGCAGGATGGAGCAGAATATTACAAAATGCATTTGCAGGCAGGCTAAATCATGATTGACAAAATGAAATTTGTTAATACAATGGTTTGAGGCACTTGACAGAAATTTTTGTCAACGGTGTAGATTAAGGGATTCAAAAAAAATGAAATTTGCAGATGAAATGGCTTTGATGTTTCTCGTGAAAAGCATTTTGTTGACAGACTGGATCAGAGTGAAAAAAATGTGCATTTTCTCAATGCATGTGTTTTAAGTCTTTGACAAAACACGTATTAGTCCTGCTGTTTTTGCTTATTTTTCATATACTGAGTTGGCTTTGCCTTCAGCCATAAAAGGGGATCAGATGTGAGAGGAAACAGTGGAAGCAAAGCAAGTGTCCGATTGGTCCCATGAATCATGGAGTATAGCAAGGTCACGCTTTCAAGGGCATTCTTACTAGGTCTCAAATAGTCTTTGATCGTATTGTATTAATTCATTTAAGAGTAAGATCCACTCTCGTTTAGACAGTCAGGACAGTTGGGTTATAAGTAAAGAAACTAAAGTAGACTTATAAGCCACTGGTTCTCAAACGGTGGTTCCCAGGCTAGGTACATCAGCATGTCCTGGAAAATCATTTGAAATGCAAGTTCTCAGGCCTCACCTTCGCCCTGTGCACAGGCAGGGCCCAGTAAATCCTTCAGGTGATTTGATGCAAACCAAAGTTTGAGATCCATTGACTTGAGCAAAAGCCAAAAGATTGGTTAACGTAACTGAAAAGTGCATGGAGAGAGAGCTGAGGCTGCAAAGCTGGCTGTATCCAGAAGCTCAACAAGTGTCTTTAAGTATCAGTTTCTCTAAGTATTGGTTTTTCCCAAGTATTGGTTTCTCTACTTTCCCAAATATCAGTTTCTCTACTTTCCGCTAGGAGGGATGCGCTCTCAGGTCACTTCCCTCTTCATGATGGAAAGATGTCAGCAGCTCCATGCTATACCCCATCTTCTTGATTACCCAAGAAGAAAAATAATGCTTTCCTTTATTATCACTTCAATAAAAGCCCCAAGATGGAGTCCCATTTGCCCTGATTAATACAACCCAGGTGTTATTCCCTTTGTTGAATAAGGGAAACTTGGAGTTTGACATCCTGAGGCCAGTCAATGGTTTACATATCCGGGACAGTTAGAACTCTAAAGCCACAAGGACAGAGAATAAGGAGGGATGGTTGCTCCTAAAAACCAAATATAGAAGCAGAAAGACAGGGAATGGGCACTAGAGACATATGGTCCTTGGCCTTCTAATAAATTTCAGATTAAGGTAAGAATAGCTTCCCTAAGTCCACACACACATCTTATACTAGTGTTTCTCTAGATTCTAGAAAAGGATTTGCTACCCCTTTTATCTTCTTCCTCGGGTCCACTCTCGATTCTTGGTTAAGATTAGTTCTTAATAAATGCAATCCAGGAACTTTTAACAAATGAACTGAGAGAGAGGATTCTGAAGCAAATTCCACATGTGTCTAAATAAAGAGGGCTCCTAAAGATTGATAATAGCAATGAGTCCAGGAGCATCAGGTATGGCTCTGCACAGATGGGAGGAGGTGGCCTCCTTTGACTCTGCTGCCATTCACTTGGGACGATCTCTCTCAGTACAGCCTTTTATTTCCCTGTACTTCACAGAGGAATTTATTTTGCAGAGGCATAAAGAACTCGCGTACACGATTGGTCTTTCATCTTCAAACCAAGACTGCAACTTTGAGCTGTCATAGTTGTGCCATCTCAGCAGCCTAAATTCAGTGTTTTACAAAAGAGAGAGAAGAAAGAAAACTTTACGCATTCACTGTACCGTCACCTCTACCCGGAACAAGAAAATGTTTTCCCAATTTGGAGCAAATGAAAATCTATGAGTCATCTTGTTCTGACTTGAGAATTACTATCAAGAACAAATGTCTTGTCATTACCTTTTACACAGCTGTTCTCAATATAATTTGTTCATCTGTGCCCCACCTTCTACACTGGGTTCTTCCCAAGGGTCTTGGTTGTCTTCTATTCCTCCTTGTATCTCCAAAGCTATACACAGAATCTGTCATGAAATCAGTGCTGAATATATATGCGTTGTATTGAATTAAGTGGAAAAAGTGGCCAATTTCTCCCCCCCCCCAAATTTTCTTTTCTAATATTAGGGAGCCCTATTGCAGCATAAGCTTGTTTTCTGTCTGGTTTCTATGAGAGAATGTTTGCTCCCTCATCACTAGACAGGGCTGTTGGCAAGATGGGCTGCTTTAGGGGCGATATCTAACTCCACCTTCCTCCTTCTCCAATTTAGACATGTTACCATGACCTTGAGACAGTTTTCCACCAACGCCCTAATCGGACCACTAGAGGGCAGCAGAGAACACAATGATGGCGCGATGGCCATTTTGTCCAGCCTTTGTCTTCAGCTTTCCAATTCCCTCAATTTTCCCAGCTTTCATCCTTTTGTTAACTTTGGCTTTACAGGCACAAGTTTCAGTACAGAACAGCCTGGTTTGTTATAAAGCAAGAAAAGCCATTCCTTTTTTCTTTCTGTATTTAATGTGATTCCCCAGAAAAATAATTTCATGGATGAGCCAAGTCACTCAAAGTTTACAAAAATGCACTTGTTCTTTAAAAAAAGAAATAAGGGCCTCCCCTTCAGAAAAAAATAAATAAAATCTTATCATTAGACTAGAGCTTCCCCTTCTGAGCTCCTTTTCTGTAAGATCTTTAACTGAGCTGTTCGATCACTCCCTCAGCCTCCATTCTTCTTGTGATCCAAAATCCAGTCTGGGAAAAAGCTCTCATTGGAAGGATAATTAAAGTAGATGAACACGTCCTTCAGTTCCAGCTAATCCCAGTAAGCCTAATTCAACTTCTATAGATGGAAGGATAAAAGTGTTCTCTCATCAGGGTCCTTCATAGATGGACTGCAGCCTACATCAAGAAATCAGTCCCCGGATAAAGACAAGGTCATGAAGACTGAGTTTCTACATAAGTAAGATTTAATTTGCTCTAGGTTTGATCCAATTGCACAGATCAAGGAATCACTCCACCTCCCACACACACAAAGAAAGCTACTTAGAGTTAAATTTCAGGACAAAGCAACACCTTGAATCCTAGCCTCTGTAGTTTCTCTTCAAGTTCCAGGAACATAACCTCAATTTGATGTGCAAATTGGAAGAGCATTTTAAAATAACTATTTAGTAATAACTATTAAAATGGATGACGCCATTTCTAGAAATCTACCCTACATAAATGTACATATATACATATGCATATGCATGTTCATAGAATATCCATTGGAGCAAATAATTGAAAACAACCTAAATGTCCACCAATATGGCATTATTTCAATATATTCTAATATCATGAAAATAAAAGAAATATCATGAAAATAAAAGAAAAGAATAAGATAAATCTACAATAGAAGCTCTGTAAGTTGTCCATCTACAGGACTATAACAAACTGGTCAACATACAGAGGTGATCAATAGACAAAGGTGTCAACATAAAGAACTTCCATTTGGTACCTGTGGTACATGTCCAGTCTATGAAAATTAGGTCAATATGGCCGGGCACAGTGGCTAACACTGGTAATCCTAGCACTCTGGGAGGCTGAGACAGGTGAATTGCTTGAGCTCAGGAGTTTGAGACCAGCCTGAGCAAGATCGAGACCCCCATCCCTACTAAAAATAGAAAAATTAGCCAGGCATTGTGGCCGGCATGTAGTCCCAACTACTCAGGAGGCTGAAGCAAGAGGATCACTTGAGCCCAAGAGTTTGAGGTTGCCAAGAGTTTGAGGCTATGACATTATGGCACTCTACCCAGGGCAATAGACTAAGACTGTCTCAAAAAAAAAAAATTAGGTCAATAAGGAGGTGATCAAGGGAGGGAGGTGATCAGCATGGAGGTTCTACTGTATTTTTAATGAAAGGGAGGAAAGGATAGCTAAAAATTGTTAAAAACAATATGCTAAAAAATTTTAGGTAGATATTTTTCATTTTAAAAACCATATGTATATGTATGTAAATAAATGCAAATATAGCTTATACTTATAACATATACTAGGTCTGCAGGGTTTCACATAAAATTTGTTTGAGGAAGCACTATAGAGTTGAGAAGAATAAAAAGGTGGAAATTTTATTATATTCTGGTATCACTCGTGCAGTTACTTTTTTCTTAAGTCTCTAAAGTTGCTTACACAGTTTGGCTCAAATTAGCCAATATCATGCTTGGTCATTTGTCATTCTTTATTTGCTAAAACCATATGCCAGGCACCATCTAGCATTTGGTCTTCATATCCCAAGGACAAAGCAAACGTTTTATGTTTTCACTTTTCAAAGACTTTTGGAAACCAACATAACTCTGCTAGGATGAGCAAACACAGGATACAGAGACACTGAAAACACATCCTTCTCAGCCTGAAAGTGAGTGAATGCCCTCCTACTGTGAGCTCAGCCCAGAGACATGCACAACAAAATTAGAGTCTCAAAGCTGGGAAGAGAGCTCAAAGATTTGCTCAATGGCCCCTCATTCATAGATAAAGAAAGGCAACCCCAGTGAGAGTGTGTGGCATCCCTATTCCATAAAAGGTATAGCCAGTTCTTGGGTTCCCTGGCCATGTCATAGAGAAGTTGTGTTATTTACACTTTAAAACCAGAATTGCAAGGGAAACAAGAGAGGAAAGTGGCATATTCATGATTATTCTGGGACAACAGTTGTAAATCAGACTGTCCTAGGACAACTAAATACACGATCACTGTACCAATCCCCCTCCACCCACACTAAATCCCAAAGGAGCCCAGCTGTGGAGTTTGCACCTCACCTCCTCCCAATGGGAGACCTTAGTCAGAGGCCCTGCCCAACAGAAGTCATCTAAAGTGTGGTGGTGCCTTTTTATTCTAATTAAATATTCACTAACAATCATCATCTTCCTGGTTCCTCAGAAAAAAAAAAACTAACAAATAATTTAATTAGTCCTAGGAGAAATAAAACTAAATCAAGACTATTGTTGTTCACTAATGTTCTCTCAATTAATTTAAGAGTCCTTGCAAGATGACACCGGCATCTGGTGCTGGCATTCCAATCTTCCCGATAAGGTTTACCAGATTTAGCAAATAAAAATATAGAAAACCCACTTAGGTTTGATTTTTAGATTAATGTGAAACATTTGAGACAGGCTTACACTAAAAAAATTATTGTATGTTTATATGGAAGTCAGATTTAACTGCACACCTTGTATTTTGTCTCACAGCTGTGCCCCTGAACTCACATCTGCCTCACTTTCCTGAAGATCTGAAACATTCCAGTGATCTGTTGGACTTTTAGGATTATAGGTTGGTGCCAGGGGAAAGAAACCACTTTGGGAACATATAGAATTAATTGTATGAGATATTTCCTCCTACCTGCCTTGCTCAAAGCCCTGTGGACAAATCAAATTTGTCCTGGGTCCGGTGGACAAATCAAATTTCTCTTTGGCATTCAAGGTCACTCCTAGGACCTGATGTTGCACTTGCTGCTGTTTCTGTTTCCTGGCTCATTGTCAGCCGTCCCCTCTAGAACGGAAGCTCCATGATCAAGGGTTCTGCTGGCCTTGGCCACCACCATGAGTATTCGGTTCCTAGAAAACTGGGGGATGAATGCAGGACAAGTAACTTCCAGTGGGAAACCTCACCTGACCACCCTCAGGAAAAATTAATGACTTTCCTCTTGGCAACCCCACTGCCCACTGCTCCCCTTCATCTAGACACACGTCCAAAAAATAGTTATTGAGCACCAACCATGTACAAAGAATTTAGAACGTCACAGAGCTGAGTTACATACTCATCTATCTCCACACTAATTATTGAATTTCTTGAGGATAGAGAATGACTTATTCATCCATTGAATGGCCCCAACAATTAGAACAGTGTTAGAAGGTACTTATTAAGTGGGCTCATTTAAATTACTAGACATTCAGGGCCATATAGTTCAAGGAGTTTTTTCCCCTTAGTTTATTATAATTACAATATTTTCAAATTGCTTTCATAATTGATATGTATACTTTTTAAATTAAAAGGTCTCACTGGAGTGAGCTGTGGGTAAAGGAGCACTTTCATTCCTTGCACATGGGTAGGACCTTTCTGGAGACTGCCTCTCTCCTAGTAAAGAGAGACTGATGGTTTAGTGTACTTGGACATCACAATTACACCTCCAGGAATTTATCCTAAAGGTGGAGAATGGGCACAGAAGAGTCATCGTGTTTATAATAATTTATGGACAGAAATAACATCATCAAATATTTCATGTAGAACTATGCGGTCATGAAAAATCATTTGTGAGAATGTGTCAGAGGGTGAAAAATATTCAAATGGTATTCTCAATGTCATCTTATTTTAATGAGAAAAAAGAACACACACTTACATAAGGGCACAGAGTGTACACACACACATACACAAGTGACCTATATACCAAAATTCTACCAGTTGGAGTTTGTGGGGATGCTGTACTTTCTGCTCAATTTTTCTGTGAACCTGAAACTCTAAAAAATAAAGTCTACATTAAAAAATGTAGACAATAGGACCAAAGATAACTAACTTAAAGGGGGGGAATAAAAGTCTTGAGAACTGGAAAAGATCAAGTAAACCCGGATGAGTTACTGGAGGACATCAGAATTCAGCCGGGCTGAGAGAAGGTGGCCTGATGCCCAGAGCTCTCAAGTCCTGGGAGGGTCTGCTTGCTTGCTCTCCTGAGTCCCTGAGAGGAGTGAGCACCTTTGGGAAGGTTCAATTGTGCACACGTGCACACACACACATGCATGCACGCACACACAAATAGCCGTGTCTTTCCCTCTACACATACCTCACCCTTATTTACACCCCCAAAGGAGAAGCTATCCCAAGACCCTCTTTAGAAACCCTGTTTGAAAAACCAGTTCAGGGAATTCTGTGTCTCCCAGAAGCCTGATCAGGAAGACCCTTTGGGGATTTTCAGGCTTGATTTTTCACCAGTGCCTAACCCATTCTTTTATTAAGTGTTTGGAATTTGGGGGATGTGGAGGGAACATGCCAGGGTTTTGATTGGATCTGGAAATTATTTTACCACTGAGAATCTACTCCTCCGACCCCCTTGAGAGGAATGAAGAGAGTTTCAGCTTCTTATTAAAACAAAATAGCAATAATCAATCCTGGGAGCCCAATCAAAGACTTATGGACAACCATTAGCTTAAACACTTTCAAAAATACCCTTTTTTCTCTTGTTTACATCTGTCATCTTGCTTCAAATCAGGGACATTATAACCCTCAAGGTCTGTTTCCCAGTGGGTAGTAGTAACAGCTTCTTGCCTCAGTCATTCACTCTTCCTCAGAAAAATGCATAGAAATGTCATTAAAGGGACTTGGTTGTGTAAGGCAGTACTGTGAGGCCGGGTTGCTCTGAGAAGCAGAGATGGCATAGCTCTTCAGCATTCTTAGAAGGATGAAATAAGATGATACCTCTTAGGCATCCAGGGTGGTTCAAAAGAGGCTCACAGTAGGCACACTTGTTGAGTGGTAATTGCAGACAGAATTGTTATTGATTATGATATTGTCGTCATAATTAAGGAATGCTGATGAAATCAGGATGAAAGAGACCAGAGATCACATGCTTAGTCACTGGCTAATTGTGTATCTGCCTTTCATAGATTTCAATTTTATCTGTAAAATCAGAATGTTGAGCTAGAGGCAATCTACTTGGGAGACTGAGGTAAGAGGATCATTTGAGCCCAAGAGCTTGAGGCTGCTGTGAGCTATGACACTATGGCACTTTACCAGGGCTACAGAGAGAGATTGTCTCAAAAAAATAATAAAATAAAATAAAATAATTCCAGGATCAGACCTCACCCTTCTAAATGAGAATTGTGCCATGCGGGGAGTCCTAGGTTCTATATGTTTTTAAAGAGTCTCAAGCATTTTGGCTTGGACACATTCAGTCAACACAAAAGAGCTTGGGCGCTACTGAATTATGTGTATCTCTAGCCTTTTCCACTTCTAACATTTCTTGATTCAAAAGAAATCAAAGGGATGCCCAAAGGACCACCATGTGCAGAGATGTGATCATCCAAACCTTATGGATTTTAAGTGAGGAAATACTGAAGATGGCCTGTGGTGCTAGGCGAGGTAGACGAGTACTCCATAACAAAGCTTAGATCTGGGGTTCAGAGAAAATCAATCCATACCAGGTTAGCTGAACTACAAGACTGCTCTCTCTGTAATATTTACAAAACATTCTGTTCCTTCAGTTGGTGAAAAATTACCTACTTGTTTTGTGATTTAAAATTCCAATCACCAGAATCTCAAAATTATCCAGCTATGTTAATGTCAGATACATTAGAAAAAGGGCTTATGTGGAATTTATATGAAAAAAACAAAACCAGTCCATAATCAACCCCTCTGAACAAAGTTATTCCAATCAGCCATTCTTGTTCAACAAGAACAGCACAAGGATTCAGACAGTCTTTGAATGGTACCCCTGAATAATTCTTTTCAAGGAAGAATTTTTCATGAATATAGAAGTTACCACCATAACTAACTGAAAATTAATAGTATCGAACACAAATCTTCAAGGAAGACTTCACTGCTTGTAGGGGTTCCATGCCACATCAGCTCTGTAGGAAGTGAGGGTGAGGATCTCAGCCTGTGAGAATGTTTGGTCTCTTCATATTTCAGTTCACAGCCCTTCCCATCCCGGTGTCAGAGAACTTAACATCCTTCATGCTTGGTGGGGAAACAGTGAACTCTCTTACATGAGCCATGACACGGAGGAAGGGACCTGCCCTGCTGAAAAGATGGGCACAACAGTGCAGTTAGATGGGAGGAATACATTCCAGTACTTAACAGTACAGGAGAGAAATTATAGTTAACGATAATGTATTGCATATTTCAAAATAGCTGGAAGAGAAAACAGTAATGTTCCCAACACAAAGAAAACAAAAATATTTGAGGTGATGGATAGACCAATTACACATTGCATACGTATTACTCAAATATCACATGTACCCCCACAAAAATGTGTACAATTGTTATATATCAATTTTAAACAAAATGTAAAGAAAAGAAACATAAAACCTGAAGCTCATTTAAAGGTTTCATATGAAGGCTATAACCTCCCCCCCCCCAAATAATTTTCACCTCTAGTAATAGAAGGTCAACTCTCTGGCTCAGGACAAAAGAAAAGTTGGACATATTTAAAAACGTTCTGTTGTATGCAAGAGCTAAACCAACCCTTACCCAAGTGTGGCTCAGCTTCCACTTATCTCAGTGGCCTGGAAAATCTCAGTTCATGCTACTGATGGAGATGTGGATTGGTAGTACTCTCTAAAACACCTAGCAAAAGCAAACATAGGCTTGGTGCCTGTGGCTCAATGGGCTAAGACGCCAGTCACGTACACTTGAGCTGAAGGGTTGGAATCCAGCCTGGGCCCACCAAACAACAATGACGGCTGCAACCAAAAAATGGCCGGGCATTGTGGTGGGCACCTGTAGTCCCAGCTACTTGGGAGGTGGAGGCAGGAGACTCAGTTGAGCCCAGGTATTGGAGGTTGCTGTGAGCTATGATGCTACGACACTCTATCCTGGGTGACAGCTTGAGGCTCTGTCTCAAAAAAAGAAAAAAAAAGCAAACATAAATCTTCTCTAGCAGAAGATATCATCTGAGGCCTCAAGTTATGCCTATAAACAATTTTTCTACTATGAAATAAAAATATTTGCTATCAGAAGTCTACAAGTCCTACTTACCTGAGCAGGGCTTGGTGGGATTCACCCGTGCATATGTAGTCAGCTGCAGTTCAGTAGGCTTCTTTGAAGAACCAATGCTCAAAATCTAATACCATATCAAAATAAATCAGGCATGTGAGTAAACATGATAATATGATTGACATTCATTAGACAAGATTGATAAAAGAAACACAGAAGTTTGGATATTAAGTATCAGACATAGATTTAAGATAGTTGTTGGGTAACCGCTCTATATCAGACACTTGTGCTAGGCGTTGAGGACAAAATAGTGAACAAACAAAACATGATTCTTGCTTTTCTTATGTTTTATAGTCTTTTGAGGGAGATGGATATTAATCAAATAAATCATCCCATGGTAAGGTTGATTGAAGATATAGGCTCTGTTCTGCACCTTCTTCTCCCTCTTCCTGTATCCGCACCCTTTGTAATGTGACTTTGTAGCCCTCTCAGCAACAGGTGAAGTCTGTTTCCCACTCTTTGAATCTGGGCTAGCCTTGAACTTGATTTAGCCAACAGAATATAGCAAAGGTATGGTGTTCTGAGTCCAGATCGCCAAAGGCCTTGTGCCCACCTCCTCATTCTCATGGAATGCTGGCACTAAGAACAATTCTGGGATATTCTATTGGGGAAAGAGATTGAACTAGCCCAGGAACCAGAATTGAGAAAGTGTCCAGTCCTGCATGTCTGCCCTGCTCACCTGCAGCTGACTCCATATGCATGTGTGAATCCCACCAAGCCCAGCTCAGGTAAGTAGGACTATCCAATGGACCTGTAGACTTCTGAGAGCAAACATTTATTGTTCTATGCCACTTAGGTTTGGTGATTGTTGTTATGCAGCATTCCTATGGCAAAGCTGAGTGACACACACAAATTAGTAACTCTGATCAGATCAATGAAAAAGAAGGCTCAGTGCACTGTGAGTCTTTAGTAGGAGAACCTGGTCAAGTCTGGGGATTAAGGACAGGCTCCTTTGAAGAACCAATGCTCAAAGTGAGGTTGAGGATGAAGATCAATGAATGAGCAAAAAAGAGGGCAGAGCATTCCTGGCAGAGAGAACTCCTGTGCAGACTTGGAACATGGAGGCAGTGTGGACATTTGGAGACACTGAAGGCAGTCAGTGGAGTAGGGAGGAGACAAAGTGAGGAAGGCGTAAGATTATATTCAGAGGGAAGGCAGGGAATAGACCAGGAGGGCGCTGCCTTTAGTGTGTGTGTTATCAAATATGGGTGGTATCTTTTCATTCTCCTCTTTGTAAGATGAGGACATTAGTATTTGTTCTCTTTCCTACTCTCTTCTTCCTTCTCACCCCAAATTCTGCATATACTCTACCTTTAATTATCAAGGTGAATGATGCTTATGTTAAGTTCTATAACTAATATCCACATTTTTGCTTTAAGTTGATTCCAGAAAGAAAAGATCAACAAACTATTTACATTAAGACTGTTCACATTATTATGACAAAGACCTTGTTCCCTGTATAGATGGTGAAAATGATTTCCATTTTCTCACCTGAATTGAAATGTTAAAAAATTGCCTTTATTTTTCCCACTCTTTATTTTGACACTATTAATAATATCAGATAGTCTATTCAAAAAAATTTTTCTCTAGAGAATTTCTGTCTAGGACCTCCGTTCTCTGACTTCATTCTAGAATGGTTATTCTCATATTATCCTGTAACTTCTTTTCACTGTATTCCTTGTTTATACCACTACTTCTAGAAGCTGATATTTCTTCTTTCTTGGTTTGCTTCTCACCTTGCTAAAGCCTATCCTCAAAAAGCTTCCTTAGAGAAAAAGTATCCAATGTACTCAGCCCTAATATGAAGCTAATTTATAGCTTTCATATGAAGGCTAAAACCCAATTATAGCATAGGAATACAGGGAAAGGGGAAAAGAAGGGGAGGGGCGGGGGGAGTATGGGTGGAGGGAGGGCAATTGGTGGGATCACACCTACGGTGCATCTTAGCAGGGTACTGGGGAAACTTATTAAATGTAGAGTATCAATGTCTTTATATAGTGATCAAGAAAATGCCATGAAGGCT
>CAUYON010038321.1:0-47978 GCA_963573935.1 Arctocebus calabarensis
AAAACTGCCAATACCTGATTTTTGTCCCCTATTTTTCCAGTCGCAATCATATACTTAAGTATCTTTTGACCCCATGGGGAAAAAAAAAATCTAACGTTCAGAACTACCAATAACAGGAGGAAGAGAATTTTTTTTTTTTTGATAATGAAATGTTTTCCCATCATAGTGGATTCTCAAGCACGTTCTCCACCTATGCGGCGTGCTAGCTGGATGTCTTTTGGCATAATTGTTACACGTTTGGCATGGATAGCACACAGGTTGGCGTCTGCAAAAAGGCCAACCAGATAGGCCTCACTTGCCTCCTGCAAAGCACCAATAGCTGCACTCTGGAAGCGCAGATCTGTCTTAAAGTCCTGAGCAATTTCTCGCACCAGACGCTAGAAAGGAAGTTTGTGAATCAGAAGTTCAGTGGACTTCTGATAACGTCTTATTTCACAGAGTGCCACAGTACCAGGCCTGTAGCGATGAGGTTTCTTCACCCCTCCAGTAGAGGGCGCACTCTTGCGAGCGGCTTTTGTAGCCAGTTGCTTCCAGGGTGCTTTACCACCGGTGGATTTACGGGCAGCCTGCTTTGTACGAGCCATGGTATAAAGACCTCCTTATTTACCCCCCTTCTTCGGCTGGAGCTCTGTGAGATAGAGGCGGCGCTGGCGTTAGACAGCGACGGCGGCGGCTGCGAACACAATTGAAAGATGGCTGACACCGAGGCTATCCCCCAACACACGCCCGAGAAACAACTTTTAATAGTCAACCACATAATGAAGACTCAAAATAAGAGAGTTTGTATTGTGAAAAGATCCAACAAGAGTTTAAGAAAATAATCTTGTATGCAAGATTGAGCTTGAACTGTGATTATGGAATGGAAAGGAGTTGCTGAAGTTACACTAAGGCTATATTCCAACAATAAGACTGACCGTAGATTTCGAGGACATTTAGCCTGTCAACCAAGGCAAATCCTAGTGGCAGGGTAAGATGAATAGATGAGATGGCAAAAGTCAAAAAGGAGGACATTCCTAAAAGCGTAATATAAATTAATAGCTGAGAAAAGGGGTTTTGAGGCATTCATTACAATTCACTGCACATGATAATCTTGCCCATTTACAATGGACTTTGGAATTAGATAGAAATCACACATCCTCATTTGTATGGTTCACACCTATTGTCACAGCATCCTTTCCCATACAGCACATGCCATGTGGTGACCCTAGATACCTCATTGAACTGTGCTAAGAAACTGAGCTAAGAAAGGCCATGCTGAAATTGGCCTACATTGACTACATTAACTTAGGACAGCTGATACATTCTTGAATTGGCCTGTGTCCATTGGTGTTTACTTTAACTCACTCACAGCCAATGCATTTTGTTTTCAATTGACTTTAATGAACATGCTTGATATTATAAACTTATTTGTTCAGACTATAGTAAATTAGCTAACACTGAACTATTGACCTGATGATAAAAACATTATGACAGGAAAAATGACGAAGAGGCTCCTAAAGCCCTGGAAGCTTTATCACAGCCTTCTAGTGGCCTCCAGGTTAAGAGCCTGTGGCCTAGGAATAATCAGTTGCCGTCACAAATGAGAAGGAAACAATTATGTTAGTTTTTCTTTTTAAGGAAAAGAAAGAAAAATCAAATTAATTTCTCTTTTTTATTATTGTTAATTTGCTTTGCCTTCCTTCTCTTCTCCCTCTGGCTCTCTCCCAACCTTGGGAAATTAACTTTTAATATGAGTGTTGTTTTATGAATACAAAACCAATGCTAAATGCAGATAGAGAGAGCAGTGTTTCTCTAAGGTTGGCCTTAGAAATACCCGAAGGGCTTGTAATGCATGGATCTCTGGGCCCTGATCTCAGAGTTTCTGTTCTCTGAGATCTGGAGTGGAGCCTGAGGATTGCCATATTAACAAGTTCAAAGGGGATGCTGCTGGACCACACCTGAGAACCACAGCCTACCTGTAAGCAGCTGTTCAAAATGCCTTCTCCCTTGTATTGTACTTGAGAAACTCTGATATCTCTTTCCCCTCCCACCCTGATTGCTAGATTCAATGAAAATTCAAGCCTTCGTTAACATTCTAGATTAGCCCTGAGAGCCCACTCTGCCTTGCTAAATTGTACATCATCACGTGATATCTCATTTGCAGGTATCAGTAGTCCTACCTGTGGCCATGGGCCACATGCTGACTTTTGAGGATGTTTTGCTCATTTGTGATGTCAGATAGTGACAAATATTCAGAGACCTTTTGTTTTCCTCACCATATATGGTTAGTGCTTCTGTATTTAATGTGTAGCCCAAGGCAACTCTTACTCTTCCAATTTGTGGCCTAGAAAAAAGACAAAGGTAGACACCCCTGCTTAAAGCTGTTTGTTCTAATTCTTTCTTTATTGCACTCTCTTCTAGTAGGCTTGGAAAATACATACTTGGCTATGCTCCCAACACATGCTAGCGCAAGAAGAATTCCGTCAAGCGATCTGATCTCAGACTACTTTTGCCTACACCTGTGGCGGGGAACTCCTACTCACACTGTACCATGCTGGAAGCAGCAGCCCTCGGGATCTAGCTGCCACCCAGGGATTCCATCCCCTCCACCTCCATGTAGGGTTTCTATTGTTCTTTTATTCCACAGTATTTGACCTGAGACATCAGCCAGGGAGCAGGGCCCCCTCTCTGAGAATCATGTCAACATCCAACCCTATTACATCCACCCCCTTCCCACTCGGCACACTTGTATATTATCTCCAGAGACAGGAAACATTGGCTCTGACTTTACAGCTTAAGCTTCTAAGGCTCAGAAGCTGAGTACTGACTTTTTTGTTCTGTGTCTGCTGAATTAACAAGGCTACCTTGAGGTGATGGGTGCCTCTTGCCAGCTGGCCTAGGGGGTGCTAAGGAGGAAGGGTAGAGGGGAATGGGGTTGCTCCTGGGATAACTGTGGGAGAGATTCAAGTGTGAAGTTTTAGCCATGAGCTCATATAACAAGGACAGGACGAGTACAAGAGTGAATATCAGAAGGGGGCTCTTTAAAGCATGTGGAGTTCTTGAATTAAGGTTAGTGAAGGCTGTGAAGTAAAAATGGCTATATGTAAGAAAGAATAGTGCATGTATTAGAAAGTACAATTCAGGTTACAACAGAAACTTATCTATATAGGTAAGAGAAAGAAGAGTAGAGTATTAGTTAATTAACCCGTCCTTTTTTGTGTGTATGAAATTTTATTTATTGAAATTTTTCTTGACATAGGTTAAATTTTATATTTTTAGATGTGTTGAGGAATGAAACGTGCAGGGCAGAAAATAATTCCCTCACACTATTAAAGCTTGTTCTCTTCAAGTCACATGATAGTTGAAAATTTTAACCTTGGGGAAAAGTACAAATGAAGAACTCATCTTTATCCTCATCATCTTCTCTTCATACTGATGACTTTCAATCCTAAACTTCAGACGCTACCAAATATTTGAGAGAAAGTTCTCTCTCTCTGTTAAGTTTATATTTTTGGATTGTTGTTAAAATAATACCAGAGTTTTTACTAGACAGTTGTCCTTTTGAAAGCACCATGGAAATACTATTTTATACAGTAACAGGAAAAGAATCTAGGCACCAGCCCATGAAGGTATTATATTCTCCTGGTGTAGCTAATAGCCTGCTTAATTTTACAGAGGATGAAGTCTGTGAAGGGAGCTGTTTATTAACAGGGGAAAAAGCATACAGTAATCTCCCTGATCCTTGCTTTTGTTTTCCTGGGTTTCAGTTACCTGAGGTCAAATGCAGTCTGCAAATAGGAAATGAAAAATTCCAGAAACAAACAATTTATAAGGTTTGAATTGCTTGCTTTTCTGAGTTGCATAATGAAATCTTGTACTGTCCCAGCAGGGTTGTGATTCATTCCTTGGTCCAGCGTATCCACACTGCAGAAGCTCTTGGCCCCTCAGTCACTTAGCAGCCATCTCAGGTATCGGGACAATATTGCAGTATCTCAGCGTTTGTGTTCAAGTCACCTCTAAAAATGTCCCCAAAACACAGGAGTAGTGATACAGGCAATTCAGATGGGCCACAGAGAAGCCATAAAATGCTTTCTTAAGTGAAAAGGTGAGAGTTTCCAACTTGAAAAGGAAAGAAAAAAACCATATGCTGAGGTTGCTAAAATTTATTATATGAATAGATCTTCTTTCCATGAAATTATGAAGGAGGGAAAAGAAATTTTATGCTAGTTTAGCTGTCGCACCTCAGACTGCAGAAGTTACAGCCTCAGTGTGTGATAAGCCGTTAGTGAAGATGAAAAAGGGATTAAATTCGTGGGTGGAAAGCATGACCAAAAAGGAAAACGGGCTGTGATTGATAGCAGCAATGTGTTGGGCCAGACGGCATTGAGCCAATACTAAGTCTTCAGTAAGGGATCCCCTGAAATAAATGACCCCAAGTCATTTGCTGCAAATAAGAGATGGTCACACATATTCGGGAATAGGCATTATATTTTGAATAACAAAATATAAAAATTACTGGAGGGGCTTCATCTTCTGATTCCTTCTCTGTGGAATCTAAACAAAAGAAAATAAATGAATGTATGATTCCTGTATGAACTTCTGATTAACTGATACACACTTTGATTAGCTTTGTGATGAATAATACACAGAAATATAATTTGTTAATTATAATAATTGTTTTGATTCATAAAGTTTGGGAATTGGTCTCTTCAGGAATGTTGCCTTCCACTAACATAACATTTCTATGGGAAAATAAATGTATCTGTTATCATTTCCACTGGCATAAGTTCACATATTCTTTCATTTATTCAATAGAAATGATGTTGCACAATATAATCCTCAGCTTAGAAAAATGTGTAGCCTTCAATGAAAGCTACATGCAATTTGTTTTATTTTCTGTAGATAGATGTGACAAACATTTTTTAAATTGAGTATCTTCAGGGCCTTCCTATTTGCTGTTCATTTCATTCTGACAATAGTTTGATAGTGTAGATTTATAATCTTATTTTACAGATAAAGAAAATAAGATTTTACGGGTGGACATATGGATACTTAAGGGAAGAGTCATATTTTGATGTGCTTGCATTGCTAGAAAGATTTATTCGATAAGCTTAAAACCAATATTGAATTGTTTATTATAAGTAGGTTAGGAATTGGATTAAGAAAATGATTGCAGATGATGGGCAAAAGGGAAAGAGACAGCAGAGAAATGGATCAGAGAAACCCAGGATCTGTTGCAAAAGCCTGGTTTTTCCAGCAGATAGTCTTGCCAGAACTTCCTCCTCCCCCACCCCCCACCCCTCCACCCTCACTGCACCCCCCTGCTCAGTGTAACTCCACTCAGCGGTCACTGAGTGCTACGAGGCAAGGCTTGCAGGTGGGGCGCTACCCTCTAGGGGAGAGGGAGTGCTTCGGGGAAGTTAGAGAAAACAAAACACACTGGAGGCAGGACAAGCATCTGAACCTCATCAAGATAGAAAAAAATCTCTCAGGAAAAGATAAGGAGAAAAATATCTCCTTTTTTTCTGTTATCTCAGTATGTGCAGAAGCACCAGTTCATCTGAGCACAAGGCTTCCGAGGGTTAATTGACACTCCTGAGATTTGAATGCTGGTCTGAATGGGGTCTGCTTTGACATCCAGCTCCTGGACTGTGTTCCTTGTCCCATGCTCTATTTGTGTTAAGATCATAAATAGCTTAGAGTAATCATAGTAAGAGGTGAATCTATCCAATTAATATTATTTTGTTAAAGAAATAGTTCGGTTAGAAAATGCAAGCCCAGCAAGAACTATGATGTAAGGGTTTAGCCTTCCTTCATTAGATTGATGATTAAAACAGTGACATGTGTAGTAAGAATGGAGCTAGCCTGAAGTGAGGGGGCTGCTGCCACCGGCCGCATACTGGAGGGTAGTCAGTCAGCCCAACTCAGCCCTTTAAAAAACTTTCTCTTTGTGTCTTGACTATTCATTTCCCTCATCGTCTTGTCTCCGCCAATCACTGGCAGAGAACTCATTGTATAGTTTGGGGTTGGTCTCCAACAGACTTAGGTGATTTGCCAAAGTCACCCAGCTAGTAATAAGATGAACTTATGATAAAACAGAACACAGTAATCCTGATTCCAGTTTCATTTCATGGATGAAGTTAAAGAGTTAAAACATTTAAAACAACTTATGAGTTGAAACACAAGTCAGAATAACTAGACTTTATAGCAAAATTAAGGTGGCAATGAATTTAGTTCTCAGAGATCATTTATTAAAAGAAAATATGTTGCCACATGATAAATTTATCTGCAGCATGGGCCAGTAGACAGATGCCACCATTTGATGAAAAATATTTTAAAGAGATAAAAAAAATCACTACAAATTAGTAATCAAGAAAAATTGTTAGTCTCTATTCTATGTCATTTATAGAACATGTTAAAATGAATCTCTCCTACACAAAGATGATTTTTTCCAAAATTACCCAATATATAAACAATATGAAATTTAAAATTTTACTTAGAGGAAAGAGAATTTTTAATAAAATTAAAAAAAATTCACTTATAAATATAAGCTTATTCATTAATGTGCCTTTAAAAAAATCTATGTAACTTTAGCAATTTTAATTACCGTTTGTCTTTCAGCCTTCATTCAGTACTGATAACTTCAGATCACAATCACACACTTTTACTAAATACTTAAATGTTAATATGCTAAGCTTTTAAGCATTTCTGCAGAATTGCTACATGGTTATTAAACAGTTCTGAGGGAAGGGTGTCTAAGTAAAATAATGTCCCATGGAGTGAGAGGCTGAGATAAGCCAAGTGAGACGGCTGGAAGGACCCATGAGGTAGTGATTTGGAGTTGGAAACTGAGTGAAGTATTTTAATTAATTCATGTTTAGCTTAATGTTCATACAGATGCTTACATATAGAAATAGTGATAGAGATGCGATGTACCTAGGTAAATATAAGCAGGTCAGCTGGCAGGGCCTAGCCTCAGCAGCAAGCCAGCAGCTACCCCATACCTGGGGTTCTTTCATTCTCTGACAAAAGGAAACAGGAAGGGCAGCTGCTAGCCTTGGGGCTAATATACAAGGTGAGTTTACAATCCAGTAGTGCCAGGAAGTAAACCTGAAAGCCCCAGGGAAGGGGTGTGATGTTTTTAGTTATTACATGGACAGATTGTTTATCCTCAGAAATCAAGTTTCCTCTACAGTCAGCTAAATAGATTTACAAGACTTTTTAAAACATAAACTTTTAACTTTAGAATAGTTTTAGATCTGCAGGGAAAACTGGGTCATACAGAGAACCTCCATATCCCTCTAAACAAGGTTCCCTTATTTTTAAGATTAATATAGTATGTTATAATTAATAAAGCAACATTAATGTGTTATTGTTAACTAGGATCTGTACTTTTATTCAAAATTTCCTTAACTTTTACCCAATGGCCTTTTCTGTTCCAGGATCCTATTTCAGGATATCATATTACATTTAGTTGTCAATATCTTGTTTTTACTGACCTTGACAGTTCTCAGGAGTGCTGGTCAGGTATTTTTGCAGAATGCTTCCTACTGTGATTTTTCTTTTATTTTTCTCATGATGAAACTAGGGTAATCTATATGTTATGCACAGTCTTTTTTTAGTCCATTGTCAGTGAGTAAAGTTTGTAAAAAAGCATATGATTAACTTGTATTATTGCTTTGTTCATATACATATACACACACATATACAAGGTCTGACAATTAAGTTTATGAACTTTTCCTAGAAAAAGTGCTACATACTTCCTCATTGTTAAATGTCACTATGGTCACCTTTGATATACTCCCTTGGGCCATCTGGTGACTATTGTGTTATTCAGCAATGACATAAGTAGCACTTTTTTTAGGATGAATTCACAAACTTAATTGTCTGATCTTGCATATGTAATTTTCCTCTATTTCCTGGAGAAATTGGTTTATTTTACTAAAAATTCTATTTGATCCAAATGTCTTTTTATATTTTTATACAAACCTACAATTAGACCATCGTAGCCTCAAATAATGTTCTCTATTGGGATTTAAGTAGGCTATGAAGGTAAGGAAATAGAAAAACATCAAGTACTTTAATATTAACAGAAAACAATTGAGGATTCATAGACATCCTTTTAAAGCTTAATAGTTTGGCTTGCTTACTAATCACCAAAATATTTGATTAATTTAGGATTTATGAAAGTAGGTTTAGTCATTGTCTTTGATTTTAACCAATTAGTTCATATTTCTCCCTTACTGGATTTCTATGGTCACATTAAAAAATAATTGCCTTTTGTTTACTCAACTCAGTCTGACAGTGGTTTGCTCATTACATGATTGCCTTTTTGGTATAAGTTTTCATGTATAATTTTTTTAGCTTGTTTAAAAAAAATTAAACAATTTTATTATTATTTCATCTATAATATTTTTAGCTTGTTTGTATAAAATAAAATATCTGGCCTGAACACCGAAGTTCTTAATGTATTGATAATTTGCTTTAATTTTCCATTATGATATTGAAAATTTGTAAAACCTATATTGGGAGCAAATGGCATTTTTGGCTCAGACATCTAGTTATAAGTAATAGAACATTCAAGAAATCATGTAAAAACTAAAAATAAACATAAGAAAGGAGAGAAAAAATAGCACAAAGAGGAATGACCTTGAGAATCAAGTGAGTTGCGTGATTAGCTGCCTTCCCGTCTGTAACTCTGTGTGACCTGCCCTTCACGGAGAGGAGTTCTTAGTTCTCATCCATCATGCACCCTGAGGCTGATGAGATCTCTTCGGCTGTTCCACCCATTCCAGCCCTAATTTACAAACAGAAAGAAAGAGGCAAAACAGCTGTCAATCCTAACAGCTCTGGTTTGTACATCATACTACAAGTCTCTGGGAAGCACAAGAGATGGATGAGCCTCTGAGTATCTACCCGCAAAGATTTGTTTTTGCATTTTCTCTTGCTTGTTAAGAATTTAAAGTTACCCTGGAAGGAATTTAAATTTTAGCTCTAACCACAATTACTCTCATTCCTGTTTTAGAAAACAAGACAATAGCACTTAATTTCAGGCAAGTTTGACCTCTTTCTCCCACTATTTCCATGGACATTAGGTCTAAGTTCTTGAGAGTGTGCTAAGAACACTTGGAGAGAGAAGGATGTTGGGCAACCAGTCATTGTTTTATTTGGTTTCCCATCAAAGATCCATGCAGTTATCCACTGAAATGCTCCTCATTCCCAGTCAGGTCTCTTGAAGCCCAGTGGCTTTTTCACTAACTTCTAGGTAAACTTGGAGTTGTGGAAATCACTGTGTTTTGGAAATATTCTCATTAGTTTTCATATATCTCTTCTTCTCTAAAGACAGGAAAATTCTTCTCTAGGTGGAAATCACATTCTTCTTGAGTCTCTCTGTTTCACATTCTCTTAAGGATTTCAGCTCTTTTAAAAATTTAACTTGGGAAGCCACCCTTTCTCCACCCTTTTCATCCTGGTAAATTGGATCTTGGTAGGATCTGATTCCTCATGTTCTTCTCTTCTCTCTCATTACATCTCTCCCCTGCATTACTATTCCAAGGAGCATTTGGGGAGGCCAATTAACACTTTTTCCTCTTTCAGCCCTTTCCTCTGTGGAATTGCACCCTAATCCTTTTTGACAGGAGAAGAGACGGGGTTTTTATGAAGAAGGATCCTGCAATACTTGAACAATTATATGCAGTAGTGATTGCCTATTCCCCTAAAGAACCCATGCTTTCTACTCGAGCAAAGAGAGCACTCAAAGCTTTTTAGAACTGTTGAATAAACGGCTTATTTTACTGTAGGGGGAACTACAGTAGATCATGTCCTCCTCTTCAGCATAGGAGTAAATAAGAATGAGAAATTGAAGCAAGTATTGGCCTACGTGCATCTCACAGTGGCTCAGATGGGGTCAGCACTGTGGTCATTTCCCCAGTTCTAGAGTGTATGATAAAAATGAATACACCAACAGAACCCAGATGCCAGTTTCTTCGATAGAGTAAGATCAAGAGTAAAAGGAAAATTACAGATAGAAGCCCTGAATTCTGCTTCTGCAGGGTAAGACAGTCATCAAAATTAAAGGTAGTATTAAATCACAGAGAAATAGCGTAGGTTTGAACCACCCTTATAGGCTTAAATGTTGCTGGGTGGTAGTCTTCATCATATTCCCAGTTAGTTTACCAGGTGGATCCTGGCATAAACCAGAGGGATCATGCTGGATGACAGTAGCTCACCAAAACCTTGGGTTAATCCAAAAGGGTGTTTAAAAAGGTCAAATATGTTAGAAGCCTTATTTCCATATGTTGAATGCACTTTAGAAGGTAGAAGATAAATGCTGCAAAGATTCAAGGGCCTGACACATCAGCAGAATTTTCAGAATATAGTAGTCTAGTTTTAGGAATGTCTAGTTGAGATATCCTCCTTACAATACAGAACAGGTTTTTGCTTCTTGTGCATCTTACTACTAAGAAAATAGTAGAACACATGATTGGTCTCTTAGGGATTTGGAAACAATGCATGTCATATTTGTGAATATTGCTTTGAGCCATTTGTCAGTGGTACAAAAGGCTTCTGGGTTTGTGTGGGACCTAGAGAAAGAAGGATTCTGTATCAGGTCTACGCTGAGGTGCAAGCAGCAGGGACACTTGCATCCCATCCAGCATGTCTAATGGTCCAAGCTGAATCTTTAATACCTGAAGCTTTTCATTTATTAATATATATGGGAGAGCTTCCTAATTTAATATGTGGAGAGCTACTTAAATTTTAGGCAGTTTTTGATGCACATATCATAGTTTATTTAAGCAGTCACTATTAATGAACCCTTGGATTGTTTCCAAGGTTGTGTATTTATGGACAATGCTCAAATTAATGGCCTTGTAAAGAGTTCTTTCCTTATTAGTCCAAATGTATCTGTTTAATAAATTCCCAGAAGATTGCTGGGTCAAAGACACGTGGTTTTATTATATTAATGGATATTGCTCAACTGACTTCCAATTTATATAATTTTATATTCCCAGGAGCAATATATGAAAAGCCTAATTCCCCATTTTCTTGCCAGTTGTGTAACTTAGGAATCTTGGCCAATCAGATAAGTGTATTTAAGTATTTCTCTCATGATGAATAAGGTTGTACTTTTTTCTACACAATTAAGGGTTCTTTTCTTTTGTCTATGTTTGTGCCTTTTGCCTGTTTGTCTTGTGTAGCTTATTTTTTTTGACAACATCTAAGATATCTTTGTTTAGATAAATTATCACTTGTCTGTGAGGCGAATTACAGATATAGCCCCAGTTTTTTATTTGTCACTTGACTTTGTTTCTATCACAGTTCCCATTTGGGAGTGTTACTCCAGCTGGCTTCCTAAGTGACTCAGAAATCTACTAGTTTTAAGTGGATTCCAAAGCAAGAGAAAGCTATGCAAGCCTCTTTGCCGCTGTGCCCTAAGAACCAATCTGATGGGGCTTGGAGCGGGCGTGGCAGGTAGGGATGCTATTTAGAGGCCCCCACAGTGAATCACAGTGTAAGCCTTCAAGATTTGAGAACAAAACCCTGAGAGGATTTGCAGATAACTACTCTTCTTTTGAGACACAGCTCTTGGCCTGCCACTGAGCCTTCGTGAAGACTGAACATTTGATCATGAGCCCTCAAGTGGTAATGAGACCTGAGCTGCCTATCATGAGCTGGGTTTATCATACACCCAGCTGTATGGGCATGCCCAGCAGTACCCCATCATTAAGTGAAGATGATAATGTTTCCTAAGTCCCTTAAGTTCACTTTTTGTTAAGTTCTTTTTTCTTAATGACCTGTTTTCAAGTTCAGTAGTCCTTTCTTCTGTTTGATCTAACCTACTGTTGAAGCCTTCTATTGAATATTCCTGTTAAGGTATTGTATTCTTCAGCTCTCTGATTTCTGTTGTGTACTTTTAAATATTTTCTGTCTCTTTCAGAAACCAGTTTCATGAAAGACACTCTTTTCATGGACAAGGGTGGGGAGGAGACAGATCCCAGGCAGTGAGGCTTCTGTAAATACAGATGAAGCTGCTTCGCTTGATCACCCACCACTCACCTCCTGCTGTGTGGCCCAGTTCCGAAGTTTCTTGGAAGACAAGTTTTCCGTGGATGGGGAAGGGGTTTTCTTCTGGCAGGGAAGGAGGCAGAGCTCTCTGCCCAGGTGTTGAGGACCACGAATCTATAAGACCATTACTTTGAAGTATCTCAAGAAAAATCACATATTTTCATTTTATTATGATCGGTTTATAGAAATATATCTTGTGCTTTTCTTTGCAATATAGATCCCTTATTTCTTCATTTTTCTCCACTTTGTGTGTTGATTACTATGCATTAAATAAAACACCAACCTCTCTCAGACTTCACAAATTGTCTTTCTAGAGGAGAGGAGACTCACCAATTAGCCTGGCCAGAGACATGCTGAGTGCCTCTCAACCCTTTGTGCTCATCCAAAACCTTGTCTTTGTTATTAGTACTCCCCCCGCCCCCCACCGAGCCTCGGGTATGTCAAGTCTCATCAGTGCCCCAAGAAGCACAAGACGGAAGCCAGTCCCTAGACTAGCAGCTGAGCTAGCTGTGCTGCTGGCTGGATGGTGTAATTCCTTCTCAGGGAGGAACCAAGAACTGTAGTTCATCACTGGCTTGCCCTGCACTGAGCTGAGAAAGGGACCTGGGGCAAATGCCTGCATACTGTTCAGACTGCAGGCTTCTTCCAAACGTCGCTTTGTTCTCTGTTTCCTCAGGGCTCTAGTACTTGCTCTCAAAGACAGGTGGGTTAGACACCAGTCATCCAGACAGCATCTGGAAAAGTTCAGGGGTGCTAGATACATGGTCCAACTACTTCAGGAAAAGTGGAGGCTTAGTTTTATAGCTGAACCAAGCTGGAAAGGAAAAGCCATGATAATTGGCCATCTGCCCATGCAAGTGCACAGAGGAGCAGTGTTTACCTGTCTCACAGATCTCAAATACAGGCTAGGTAGAGCCCGGACACTCAGGCAGCATCTGGGAAAGGCAGGACGTTACCTAATTCCTCCCAGGAAGAAGCGGGAAGCTGGATTTTATCACCTGCTAACTCTGCATTGAGCCAGAAGACGTGTGGGAAGTGCTTGCGCAAAACCTGTTTAAAATTGCCTCTTCGTTCTCTGAGGTCCTGGGGAACTAGTGAATGCAGGCATCTTAGGAGCTGGCCCCTGGGGACCCTTCCCTCCTTAGGCAGAAGCTGACCATCCAGTGCTGTGGCAGGGTGGGGCTTCCCGGGAAAGTGTGTCTTCTGTTTTCCTACTCATCTCGATACAGTTATTTTCTCAGTGCCTGGTGTGCAAGAGTCCCTCAAGTAGTTTCTGGTTTTTCTCAAAGGGAATTAATCAAGGTGTAACTGTTTATTTCATATGTCTGTGGGAGGAGGGAGCGTCTTGAACCTTCTGTCCCCGTATCCCACTCACTTTCAGGAACAGTTCTTAAGAAAGGGAGAGAAGTGAAGCTCTGGAACATGTATTATAAAAATGGCTTTTGATAGCAAAAGAAACATTCATTCCATGGCAAGAAGAAGGAAAATAACTGGCATATATCTAAGTTATTTAGGATACTGTGAAGATAATAGTATTCTCATTTGATCACTAATATATTCTCAATTAAATACAAAGAGGGCCGTCAGCTGAATTTAGTGGAGTGGGCGGGGAATGGAAGATTGGAAAAGTATGTGTGTATATTCAGTGGACAAAAATTGAGATGGTTGGATGGAGCTTGGTATTGACTGATGACACAACTTGGGCTGAAAGGAAGCTGTGAACCCTTTAATGAAATCATCAGAAACTGGGGTGGGAGGAGGGGAGGTGGAGATGGTAAACCAAGATGGCAGGGTCCTCATAAGAGCTGAATGCCTAACAGTGTAGAAGGGACCAAGATGTACAGGGAACCACTATTATCACAGTATGTAGGGTGTATGAAAGTTAACACCTCCACTTTCATAAACAAAAAATAAAATGGCACCCTCCAGGAGAAGCCAGGTTTCTAATAAGGCAAAGGGTTGGAAGAATTGGTTTGGGAAGACACTGGTAATTTAAGGGAATTCGGAATACTTAGATCTGGAGCTCCAAGAGGGCCCAGAAGAAAGTCTGGGTGGTGGAGACAGAGTATGAGAATAAGGAAGCTGGATATTGTACACAGCCTGAGTTCAGAATCCTAAGACACTTAGAGTTTCTGATTTGATAGATCTGGGTAGCACCCAGGAATCTGCATTTTATTTTTTTTTAATTTATTTTTCAAAGAGAGTCTCAAGCTGTTGCTCTGGGTAGAGAGCTGTGGTGTCATATCTCACAGCAACCTCCAACCCTTGGGCTCAAGCAAGCCTCAGCTATTCTATTTTGTAGAGATGAGAAATCTGCATTTTAAAAGTTGCTCAAATGACTGTTATGCACACTGGTCTGGAGAGCCATTCGTGTGTTGCTGGGTGCTGAGGGTTAAGACAATAAAGACTTCATGCTGTGCTTTGATGAGGGAGGTGGGGCCATCACTGTTCACCAGGTCAGGTGTGTTGGCTGAGAAACCTGTCCACTCCCTACCGTTCTCCTTCATTGGCCTCACTGGGAAAACTGACAAGATGTGACAAGCACCTCAAAGTATAAAAATAACATCGAAATTTTTAAATTCAAATAATATAATGGGAAGAGAGTAAAAAGTAAAAACTCACCCTACCCAATCCAGCCTTATGTTTCTTAGTTCATTATTTAACTAAATAAAATTATTTAAAATTGTCTTCTCAAATATTTCTGTTTATCAATGTCTTTTAAACAAATAAATAATAAATGCCCTTTGTACTCCTTTTTCTTAGTGATATAGCGTGGGTTTTATTTAATGTTAGTAAATGCTGATATGTCAGTTACTCTTTGTAATCACTGCAGAGCATAACAAACTATGGATTCTATCAATAATCATTTTTTTCTATATTAGTTTGTCTCCATTCAATATTATTAATAATGCTGTCCTGAACTGAATACACTTTGGCATAAATCCTGGCTCACTATCAAGAGTAATTTTTTTACTTCTATAAATAGAATTGCCAAGTCATAGTTACATTTTATATTCTGATAGAAACTGTCCTCCAGAAAGTTGCATTAATTCATACTTCCACCAACAAGGCCTCTCAGAGTCCTATTTCTTACAAATTTCCCACTATCAGAGGTAGATATCTCATCCTTATTTTAAGATGCAGTATCCCAACTAGTAATGAGTTTTGAGATTTGTTTTCCAATGCTTAGTGTTTGTTATTTTTCATTACCTTTCCCATTTTTTATGCTATAGTTGTCATTTGTATTTCACCCACATTAAGCTTAAACCACAAAATAATATTGTAAATTTTACATTGAACAGTTATATGCATTTCTAAAATAAGAGAAAGAAAACCATCTTTTATATTTTCCCACATATTTACCATTTAAAATGTCTTATTTTTTCCCTGAACTTAAGAGTTTCCATCTGGTATTATTTTTCTTTGGTCTAGAGAATCTCCTTCAGCCTTTCTTTAGACAGGAATTTTAGCTACACATTCTTTTAGACAGGTCTTATCTGAAACTGCCATTTTCCACTTCTTTTTCTTTCTTTTTTTTATTTAATCATGGTTGCATACATAAATGCAATCAGGTGGTAGAATGTGCTGGTTTTATATACAGTTTGAAATATTTTAAGCGAACTGGTTGACATAGCTTTCATGGTATTTTCTTAGTTGTTGTGCACAGACATTTATATTCTACATTTAGTAAGTTTCACCTATACCCTTCTAAGATGCACTGTAAGTGTGGACCACGTGATTACTCTCCCTTCACCCATCCTCTCTTCTCCCCTTCTCTCCCTTTCCTCTTTCCCCATATTCTTGGGCTGTAATTGGGTTATAGCTTTCATATGAAAGCTATAAATTAGTTTCATAGTAGGGCTCAGTACATGGGATACTTTTTCTTCTATTCTTGGGATATTTTGCTAAGCAGAATATTTTCCAGCTTCATCCATGTAAACATGAAAGTGATAAAGATTCCATCTTTCTTTAAGGCTGCATAGTAGTCCATGGTGTACATATACCACAATTTATTAATCCATTCGTGGGTCGATGGGCATTTGGGCTTTTTCCATGACTTAGCAATTATGAATTGAGCTTCAGTAAACATTCTGATACAGATATCTTTGTTATAATGTGAGTTTTGGTCTAATGGATATATACCTAGTAGAGGAATTATCGATTGGCCGTTCTATTTTTAGATTTCTATGTAGTCCCCAGATATCTTTCCAAAAGGAGCATATTAGTATGCATTCCCACCAGCAATGTAGTAGTGTTCCCTTTTCTCCACATCCACGCCGGCATCACTGGTTTTGGGAATTTGTGATGTGGGCTAATATACAATTTTAATGCAATCCCTATTGAAGTTCCATTGTCATATTTTAAAGATCTTGAAAAAATAATTCATTATTTTATATGGAATCAGAAAAACTCTTGAATAGCCAAGACATTACTCAGAAATAAAAACAAAGCAGGAGGAATCACACTACCAGACCTCAGACTATACTATAAATCAGTAGTGATCAAAACAGCATGGTACTGGCACAAAAACAGAGAGGAAGATGTATGGAACAGAATAGAGAACCAAGAGATGAACCCAGCTACTTACCATTATTTGATCTTTGACAAACCAATTAAAAACATTCAATGGGGAAAAGATTCCCTATTTAACAAATGGTGCTGGGTGAACTGGCTGGCAACCTGTAGAAGACTGAAACTGGACCCACATCTTTCACATTTAACTAAGATAGACTCTCACTGGATTAAAAATTTAAACTTAGGACATGAAACTATAAAAATACTAGAAGAAGATGCAGGGAAAACTCTTGAAGGAATTGGTCTGGGTGAATATTTTATGAGGAGGACCCCCTGGGCAATTGAAGCAGCATAAAAAATACACTACTGGGATCTGTTCAAACTAAAAAGTTTCTGCACAGCCAAGAACACAGTTAGCAAAGCAAGCAGACAGCCCTCAGAATGAGAGAGAATATTTGCAGTTTATGTCTCTGATAAAGGTTTAATATCCAGAATGCATATAGAACTCAAATGTATTAGCAAGAAAGGAACAAGTGTCCCATCTTAGGGTGGGCAAGGAACCTGAAGAGAAACTTCTCCAAAGAAGACAGGTGCATGGCCCATATACACATGAAAAAATGCTCACCATCCTTAATCATTAGAGAAATGCAAATCAAAACTACTTTGAGATATCATCTAACTCCATTAAGATTAGCTCACTCCACTTCTTTTTCTTGAAGGATATTTTTGCCGCATCTAGAATTCTGGCTTGACAGTTGTTTGTTTATTTAACATTTCCTTGGTTCCTCCTTCTTCTGGCTGTCATAGTTTTGATGAGAAGTCGGACATTTTTCAAACTATTGTTCTCTTGTGTAATTTTTTTCTGTCTGCTTTCAAGAATTTTATTTTTATCCTTACTTGCCAGAAGTTTAATCATAATGTACCTTGGTGTGGTGTTTGTTAGATGTTTTTAATTTTAGTTATGCTGTGTGTCAGGAAAGAGAGAGTGTGGGAGCAGGTGCATGGCACACATAAGCAAGCTCCTCCCCTTCTCCTGAGAACTTTAACCCAGGCGTTCAGCCTCTGTCTCAGGACCTCATCTAAATCTAAGACCCACCTTTTACTACCATCACCTGGGGGGTTAGTGTTTCAATATACACATTTTTAGGTGGCATAAACATTCAGTCCATAACCCTGAGTTTTTGCACATTGAAAATGTATGTCTTTTGTCAACTTCGGGAAATTTTGGACTTCTTTTTTTTCTAAATTAATTATCTTCCCTATTCTCTTATGTCTACTTGGAGTCCACTATCACACTTTTCCCAATGATCCATGCAATTTTGTTCATTTTATTTCAGTTTTCAAATTTCCTTATTTTTAAATTGGATAATTAAATAATTTCTATTGCTCTACCTTCAATTTTTTTGACTCAGTCCCGTTTCACCTCCATTCTTCTGGCTAGTTCAACGAGTGTATTTTAAAATTTCAGGTATTATATTTTTCGGTTCTAGAATTTCCACTTGATTAATTTTTCTATCTAGTATTTCTTTCAGGAGACTTCTAATCTTTTCATTCACAAAAAGCATTTGTTATAATAACTACTTTCAATATCCTTCCAGCTAACTCTAGCATATGGGTTATCTCAGTTTCCACCCAAAAAGGATGTTTTCCTTTTTGTTTGCATATCTAGTAATTTTGAATTATATTCCAAACACGGTGTGTGCTATATTATGTGTTGGCCTTAGATTCCGTAATATTCCTCTGAAAAGTGTTTACTTTGTTTTTCATTTTGTTTTCACAGGCAATTACAGTGATTGCAATCACTGTAAAGCTACAAATTGTTTCCCAGGCTACAGCCCAAATGTCAGATCAGATCCTTTAGCTTTGACTGGGCTGCTCGAAGTCTGCCTCACACATGAGCCATCGAACATCACTCCAAGGAAAACATCACCCATACGAATTGAAGACTCTCTCCCTCTGTCTCTCCTTTCTGGAAAGTTTCCACTCACTTCTTGATGGGTCTGGTTGCTGTAGGCGCTGTTCTCTATTATTTCATACCAGTAAGTTTTCACATTTTTCTCAATTATTTAAATCTCAACTCACTCCCTTAGAGAGGTCTTTTGTGGTAAAACAATTTAATACTAATCTAACCTACTATTTACATTTTATTAATCACCTTGTTTTGATTTCATTATTAAGTGGAAAACTATCTGAAGTTATCTTATTCTTATTGGCTAAATTTAGCAACTGCTTATTTCCTAGGTCTGTCTGAAATATCAGCTATGCAACAATGGATACTTTATTATTATTATTATTATTATTATTATTATTTTGTTCATCTAGGACCATTGTGGTCACTTAATAATAAGTTATTTTAATTATTTATTCTACAAATATTACTGAACATCTAATAACATGTTATTAGTTAAATAATAAGTTATTTTAATTATTTATTTATAAGTAAAGTATAATTTTAATTTTCATGGTAGTATAGAGCTAATATTTCTGAATGTCCAAGTGTTAAATGCATAAACTTTGAGGCATTCTTTTATTATTTAAAGTTTTATTATATTGTGCACAGAGCATGAGCCTCTATAGGTATATTTAATTTACCAAGATATACTTTGTTGCCTAGTATTTAATAAATTCTGGTGACTATTTCATGGAGATTTGAAAAAAATTATTAGGTACTAATAGCTAAGTTATGCTCCATTCCTCTATACACAGGTACATATATAGACATATTAAGATATATATTTGTAATAATAGTTTTGCTTAAATATTTTTCTAAAATGTTTTTATCTATACAGCATAATTCTATTTCTCTTTTCAATAATGCTTCAATTCTGAAATTTTTGATATTTTAACTTATATATATATATTTTTAAACTTACCCTTTGGATTCTACCTTGTAAGAAGTTAATACCATAACTCTTGCTTTTTATCATGGTTAACCCTAGTTGGTATATACTTGTAATTAACTTCTGTACTATATTTTTAGGTTTGCTTATTGGAATAGTAACAAAGTAATATTTACAGAGAAAATATTGTTCATTTTTCCCATCTTTAAAAAACATTTTAGTCTAATATTTTTAATATAAAGAGTTTTTTTACTATAGAAGTTATATAAGTTAGTGGTGGGAAAAACGTTATATAGTGATAAAGGATATGAAATCAGTTTTTCTTCTCATACGTTCATTACTTTTAAATTAATCAAATGATATAAATATTTTTATGGTGAAAATATTGTTGAAGTATAGGAAGTCAGGGGTACAATTCTCCTTCGTTTCCTAGCATCTTCCCTCCGTCCCTTACAACTCCACATCTTTCACAATGCCTGAAACAACTCCCTTCGCCAGAGCTAAAAACTGGTGTTAGTATGATAGAATGTTTAGACAATTTCTGTGTATATATATATATATGCACACATGTGTACAAAAGAAATAGTTTTACAGAAATTTTACATAAATTTATCATATTTATAAATTATTGAACAATATACATTTTTTACTTTATAGTATGGCTCTATATGTTAGTATATATTGGCCCATCTTTTATTTATTTATTTATTTTTGAGACAGAGTCTCACTATGTCACCCTTGATAGAGTACAGTGGCATCACAGCTCACAGCAACCTCCAACTCTTGGGCTTAAGCCACTGTCTTGCCTTAGCCTCCCAAATAGCTGGGACTACAGGCACCTGCCACAATGCCTGACTAATTTTGTTGTTACTGTTGTCATTATTTTTAGCAGGCCCTGGCCCGGTTCGGACCCACTAGCGCCAGTGCATGTGACTGGCGCCCTAACCAGTGAGTTACGAGCATCAAGTCTGGCCCGTCTTTTTTATGATCACATAAAATTTTACCATACGGCAGTATGGACAGTTTTTTCTTCTTTTTGATAGGTAAGTGCTTTCCAAAATATTTTTCTATTAAAAAAATACAAACCCATTGCTTAAGATGCTCTATGCCCATGTATATAATGTATTAATTATAATGTTGTCTGAAGGCAGAATGCCATGATGAATGGTATTTACATTTAACATTGTAATAAATTCTGCTGTGTTATTTTCCAAAAAATATATAATGATTCATATTATGAATAGAATTACTGAGCAGTTAAAATTTTTCCATATCCTGGCCAAACTTAGCTGTCATTAACATGCATGATTATTGCTTAATGAGAAGAACAGACTTCATTATTTTTCATTTTCTTCACCAATAAAATGGAATATTTTTTGTAGCACTTGTCACATGTTCAGTTCCAGATTTTCTACTGTTTCCCTTTTCTCCTAATTTTACCATTCAAATTATTTTTCCTTTGTATTTTTTTGTTTGTAAGTGTTCTTTATATATTACAAATGTGGCAACTCTTTTCACCTAGTTTCTAGTTATTTTCTTCTAGTTTCCAGCTTTTTAAAAACTTTAATCTGTATTGTCTTTGCCTTGAAGAAGCTTTTAAATTTATGACAAGTTATTTTCCAGTTTTTACTTTTATGTCATGAATTATTTTGTCTGTTGATGAAAGTTTTCTATACGGAAAAAGCAAGCAAACTCATGGTCTGAATTTACTATAATTAAGTATCCTGACAATTACACAGATTCCCCATCTTGATCTTTCTATGTGTTTGCTGTGGTTAGAATTTCTTTTGCTTTTGAAGTAACTTTCAACTGCACATTTGATGTTTTATTTCTCCTTCCTCCATGGTTTCTTTGATAATTTTTCATGTCATCTGCTTTCTATTTTCCAGTAATTTCGGACAATGTTTCCCCTGCCCATCTCTCATTTTCATATGGATTGTTCTATCTATACATTTTATTTTTGTTGCGATGGATTTAGCAGGAGCAGTAGAGGTAAGGGAATGATGCCTGCACTTAATTCACTATCATCATCCAATCTCCAATGGTTCTTTTGTTTGTTTGTTTGTTTTTATTTTCAGGGGATCAATTTGTATTTGTGCTTTTTTTTTTTTCTTTAAAGTCAGACTCTTGCTACTTCCCAGGCTGATATCAAGCTCCTGGGCTCCAGTGATTCCCGCCCCAGGCTCTGTAAGTGGTGGGGTTACAGGCATGATCTACCATGCCTGGCCGATTTGGGCTCTACCCTGTGGTTACTTAGAGCCACTCTGTCTTCAAAACAATGACAACACAGGAAATGTGTCACTGAGGCTGCCCAGAGGAGTCTGACTAGCTGAATCTTACTGCTTAATACACATGTATTTACAATAATTGACAAATGGCAGTGTGCCCCACATGGGAACGGGAGAGTGTTTGTGACTTTTCCGGCTATCGCAGCAAACTCTTGACTATCTCTGAGCAGGGGAGCCTCCTATAGCAGGGGCCAGCTGACCTGGGAGTCGCCCAGCTTTGCAGGTGGTGGGGCAGTGGGTGTTTGTCTTCTTGTGCTCTTAGGGTAGGATGCTGCCATGAATTGACAGCACTCGGAACAGCTCCCCACTCTAACTGGGGAAGGAAACTTGAGAGGGTCAGAGTTCACCCATTTGCTCCGTTAACCAAGAGAGGATTCACTTGGGTAAAACTTGTTGTCTTAAAGACACTTCAGTGAGTTATTTGGGATTTTAAAAACTTTGGCCAACTCCGACCACATACGGTCTTGCTTGTACTGGTTGGACTTGGTATTGGGAGGCAGGCCCTGCAGTGTCTGTGGTGTCACCCAGAGCCTCCTCTCGGCAATTCTGGACAGATCTAACCTCTGGGCCACAGCCAGGCCAACCTGTGAACTGATCCCATCAGACTTCTGTCTGAAATTCTACCTTTGCCTTCTGGCCCAAAGGGTTGTGGACACTCCTGAGAGCTGTGACCGAGGGCTGGGGCAGCCAAGGAAGGCAGACAGGTTCACAGGACATTCCCATTCACAGGGAGCAGAACCTAGGCCTCCATGCTAACGGAGCAACATGAAAATTGCAGTGCTGAATTGGGGAAAACACGCATTTCGAGCTCAGTATCTCTGGCCATCCCAGGGGACTGCCATGAAATTGCTGCTGGATACACCTGAGTACACAGACATTTGTTCAGTAAACAGTAAATGCGTAAAGTAAATTACCTTGGAGGGCCATCTGTCCCCCAGACATATGGTTCATGTTGGCAGAATGACTCCCACTCAGAGAATCTGCACCAGAAAACGGGGCTCAGGGCTCACACACAGTGAACAGATCCGCACAGGTCATCAAAAAGGTCACTGTCTAAGGACGCCACTTTACCATGGAGTGGAATTTGGTTTTGTGCAACTTAACACAGATACTCCTTTATCTCACTGGCTTAGATTTACCTGTTTTAGGAGATATATATGCATTGTTTTCCTTTCTTACCATAATGTCAATGCTTTGTCTGAACAACAATGTTCGAGAGCAGAGGAAGAACCAAACTTTTCATGTGAACAGAGATGGACAGGGAATGTTACCTACAGCTGTGTGCTGTGTCTATTGGATTATTTCTATTAACTCAAAGCTTACCTGAAGCCAAACATTAGACACAAGGGTCCTGTATGGCCTCTGGACAGGTGCCTCCACCCTGCTACCTGGGCCGATTACACTCTACATGGGCTATAGAAAAATGAAACACCCCACTCAAAGGGGCGAGGGCAGGGACAGGGCATGAAAACCACAAACTACCCCTTCCAAGCAGTTTAAAACAAACAGTCAACACCACCGAAACCCAAAACAAAATATTTGTTTAGCGTCAAAGACAAAATATCGTGTGAGAGCCAGACTATGGAGCTGCCCCTTCTCAGGACCTACAGCTTCCTCAGCCTCTTTGTTTGTAGGAAAAGTGAGCCGTGAGGGTGCACAGAGCGTGTGGTCAGGGTGGAGGGTGACACTGCCACTGTGGGCACAGACCAAAGGGCAGAGATGCCGAAAGCTGCATCTCTGTCCACTGCCAGGCCTTCGGGCCTCCCGCTCACAGGAATTTTAAAGGTGTCCCCGCCCAACCCTTCTCGCAAAATATCCCCTTCTGGGTCAACTACAGCCAGACTCACTGGAGTCCAGCTTGGCAAAGAGCCACAAACTACCCTCTACTGGAAGAGAATTCTTACCTGTCCACAGATAAGGGGCTTGTTTTCAGCTGTCTTTTGTTGTTTGTTTTTAAAAGAAAAATCAAAGAGAAGGTAGTATAATCTTTCACACTTGAACCAGCCTGTAGCCGGACAGAGCCTACTGGGAAGGGGTCCCTCAAGCATGCACAGGGTACATCGATGTTGTCACCTGGAATTTGAGAGATCACCACTCTCTCTACCAACCTACCACACAACTGCCCATCAGCTCTCGTCCCCCCACAGGATTAGCCTGATTATGGCTCTGCAGACCCTGGCAGCCACGGTAACACCCCGGGCCTCTGTGGGCCTCCTTCCTCACCCAGGGCCACGATGGGCCTCCCCTCTTCAAGCGAGACGCAGCAAAGTTCTTTGAAACTAAAGTCAGGGCACAAAGCCACTCCGTCACCAAGAATCATCTCAGCCTCCTTACTTGGGAGCTGTCAAAATATGCATCTGTCTGACCCAAACAAGTAGATAAGATATGACTTAAAAAGGGGACAAACAGGGCAAGGGTGGGGTCTGAGGGGATGCACCTACAACCCCAACTGTACTTGGAGATGCAGATCAATGCAGGAGAATAGAATAAAAAAGAAAGAAAGAGAAAAGCAACAAAGCGGCTATTCCTCTTCTCTGAGCATCTTCAGATGCTTCGCTGTGTCTCTCCTCTCCCTTGGTCGCTCTGCCAAGTTCTTGGGTGCAGGCAGAGCCTGCTCTCCCTGGGGTTGCTGCTGCTCTGGGAGTCTGGAGAGTCCTGCTCATTGAAGCAGCTCAGCAGCAGGGGTGCAGGCAGCCATGGCAGAGCCTGCCCCTTAGAGGGCTGGCAGAGGTCTCCCCCTTGTCACCAGGAGACTGCACATGGCAGTTGTTACAGAAACAGAAACACCCATCCAGACATCAGCAATGAGCTTCTTGAGCTCAGAGGCCATCTTCACGGTGACCTGGCTGCGTGCATGTGTCCACGACTCTCTCACACACGCTTTGATGCCCAGGTCGTCTGTGAAACCGTGATGTCGTCCAGACACACGGCTCTCACTGTCAAGGAGCACACTGCCATGCTGGGAGCTGTCATCCTTACATTCTAAATGCTTAGCCAGGAAGGCCTCTGGGTCTAGTGCCACCAAGCCAGCCACAAAGTCACTGAGCTCCATTCCAGGGATTGTGGTGGCTGCTTGGTAGGCTGGCAGGTCAGAGGGATCAGGGTCAGCAAAGGGAGTCTTGAGCTGCTGCTGCTGGGCCCAGACAGTAAGCCACTCTGCGCCTTTGGGGAGGCCCTGCCAGGTGACACCAAGTGGCTGCTCCCTGTGGGACCACACTGTGGAGGCAGCTCGGAGAGGAGGATGAGTCGCACTTGTCCCACAGGCTGGAGTGCAGGGTCATGGTCACACCTCACCGCATCCATGCATCCCCAGGCTCTCCTGATCCTCCCGCGGCAGCCCCCTGAGGAGCTGGACTGCAGGTGTGCACCACGACACTCGGCTAACTTTTAAAGATTTCTTTGTAGAGACAGGGGTCTCGCTTCCTTGCCCTGGTCTCTAACTTTGGGGCTCAGGCCCTTATTCTGCCTCAGCCTCCCACAGAGCTGGGATTACAGGCTATGAGCCTGCCTGCACATTTAAGATAAGTTTTAACTTTATAACATGTGATTTCCCAACAATGACAAAGATAAATTCTCTACACTCTGCTCCAACCTAAGTAAGCTCTTTAGTGTGAGAGCCAACAGGAGGCTAGGAGAGCCTTCCCTTCTGGTGGTAGGTGAGCTGGTTTCATGGACACAGGGCTTCTTGCTGGGCTCTAGTCCCCTTCTCTGTTCAGCTTCACAACACCCTTCCACAAAGATACTCCACCTTATTACAAATGTCTTAAGACAATAACTAAGAAAATGCGGTGAAGGTTATGTTAACCAGTTTGATGAAAATATTTCAAATTGTATATAAAACCAGCACATTGTACCCCATGATTGCTTTAATGTACACAGCTATGATTTAATAAAAACATATACACACACAAAAGGTTACAAAACCTTCACCAAAAAATTAAAAACATTCAATTTTAAGAAATTAAAAACATTTAATGTTATAGAACAACAACAACAAAAAGTCTTTTGTGTGTTTCTAGCTTGAAGGAAATACTGGAGCCTGCTGTTTCCAGCTTGAGATAAATCCACTTGTGCTCATTACGCTGTCCTCCCCATAAATTTCCCAGCTGACCACTCACAAGCCTGTTCAAACTCGCAGCCCTTTCTGACTTTGATCTTCGTGATAATATCATACCAGGGTTCTGGTCTAGTCTGTTATTTCCCTGTGGTATCAGCGGTTTCAACAGCTCTATTGGTTTGTATCGCCAATTTGATCTCATGTCTATCTCTCCCACAAATTCCTAAATGCATTGAGCTTACCAGTTTTCCTGCTCTGTTGTTTTTATATTTTTATATTTCTTCTGTCATCTTAATGTGAATTTAAAATAGAGGAGATATGAGGTGCATGCATCGGGTCAGTTCCTTTGGAAGTTTACAGCAAAAAGCATCAGAACAAAAACTCAAACCATGTATGAATGAAGATTATTTTATTGAGTTATAAGATGTAACACATAAAAATCTATTTCAGTAAAATTTAACCATTTATTCAAAACTAGAAATGTTACATATTAGAAAATGCATTTTTGACTGATTGTCACTTAGCCGCTTACTCATTATTTAAAATCCTTAACATTAAGGCAAATAGTTAGGCACTGAATCCCCAAATGGGTAAAAATAATAATCGAATAGCATTTATCTCAATTAAAACAAATTAAAGTTTACTCAAATAAATTCTCTTGCATGTTAAAGAAATATAGGAGATGCTTAATTTGTATTTGTTCCCTTTCCTCATTTCATAATGAATAATAACATACTCTCCTTTCACTCTTCCTAGGAAAGCATCTGAAAATCCCATATATACAAAGCTTAAAGTTTAATCTCTCCTAACATTATTTGATCATAAAGTTCCTTGATCAATGGAACATAAGACTTCTCCAAGTTATCCATGAGGTACAGTGGATCGGAAATCTTCAATGGGCTAAATCCGTCTTTTACCAGTTGATATTTCTGTAGTTTAAATGTCCCTGTCATTTCCATTTTTTCCTATAAAACAATGACCAGGATGAGTGGAAACATTTAATGTTATCTGTAAGAACTATTACATAGCATTAAAATATTTAGCACCATGGAATATAATATTTAACTGTAACATTTTATATCTAATACTCTTCTTTGTATTTACTAATAACATTAAAAATAAAAAATGGCTTAAAGCATATTTAAATCTTTAGTTTGATATAATTTTAAACTTTACTCAGCTATTAACTCATTCAATATATAAAAATTATGAATATAGGGTGGCACCTGTGGCTCAAAGGAGTAGGGCGCCAGCCCCATATGCGGGAGGTGGAGGGTTCAAACCCAGCCCCAGCCTTAAAGAAAAAAAAATTATGAAGATAATCAATAAACTGATTATAAGTCAGTCTAAAACACATAGGCTATCTCCTCAATTCCATACCAATTCAATATTATGTAATTATGAGAATGCTAGGAGACAGTAAAAGGGAAAACCTATCAAAGACAGCGATTCCTAACAGTACACACAAATCTCTTGTGCAAGTTAGAACACTGTAAGAACCACAAGGGGTACAGAATACTCTGAAACTTGTATTCCCAAACTTGGGATACCTCAATGAATTGCCAGGAATCTCATAGACTATATTAAGTTTTTTCAAAGAAAACTCAGTGACACCTGTTGGTCACCACTCACAAATTACCGGCTCAAGGTAATTTATAGTTTCAAGGTAGCTTAGTATACCTTCCTTTTAATGATGCAATATCTCTGCAAAATTGAGTTTTGGGTGATTGATGTAATAAAAAGCAAGTACAGTCAAAATCATCATGGTACAAGGGATTAAACTGGGGAAGAACTGTGCAGTGCCAAGCTTACACCTCCCTAGCAAATGAATGTGGTCATTTGAAAATGAAATATTTTTTCCTTTTGATTTATATCCATTATTTTTTTCAAATGGCTACTAATTTGTTAAATCAAAGTATTTGTTAATTTGCTGTAACTAGTGAATAAACGGTTTATGTATTTATTTTGAACCAAGAGTGCCATGAAAGCAATTACTGCAACACTAAATGTGTCATGAATCTAGAAATTTCAAGAATCTGCTTTGAGGTGTTTAAAAGAGATAGTGTATTTCTTTGTGGGAGTTTCCGATGGGAAAACAACCAGTTTAAATGGGATGACATGTAAGGACCCACATAAAATTCTGAGTAACCTGGCTGTTTTCCATCATCCTTTTGGACTAATTCAAGTTCACTTCTTATTGAACCTCTTTCCCTAATCTTCCTTCCCTCACCGTACCCTGGTGGCCCAAAGTTGTCATCACAGAATTAGATGTGACTGTGAAGGCACACATATTCTTATTCTTTTATAAAAAAATTAGATGCTCACTGAATTTATACAGTTTGGTGTTTTCATTTTTTTAAACATAATATTATGCAAAGTATATTTTTCTAGGTCCTATAATTTTCTTCAAAATAGTACTTAAAAAATGTTTTAATTGTCTTAGTCTTATTTTAAGTAACCTTGCCCTCATTCTTGGACTTGATAAAGAATATCAAAACTTTCACTACTATAAGTAATACTTTGAAGAATATCTTTATATGTAATGTTCATGTATCTTTGATTGCTTTCTGAGGATAAATTTCTGTTGAAATTAGTAAGTCAAAATGTATGTTAACTCTTAACAGTCTGGTCATATATTACTAAATTGTTTTCTAAAGATGTTATACCAACTTGTGTCTACATGAAGAATAAAAGTCCATAGTTAGTTAGCCATACTATTATCAAATTTTGATTTTTTTAATAAATGAAGTGTTCTTTTTTAAAATTTGTGCTAAATAGATTTTTCATAAGATAGTTTAACTTATTTTGTTAGAAATAACTTTTACTTTTTAAATTCCTTTTATCAGAGCATTGAGTATCATAACTCATTTATTAAATAAATATTCCCAAAGGGTCAGGCTTTATACTAACTATGGGAAATACTATAATGAACCTAATAGTTATGGCCCATGTTCTTTGTAGGAGTTTAATGATTTGGAAGTATTTTCGAAATTTATTCAAGGTTAACAAGTCTTCTAAGTAGTCCTATGCAAAAATATTTCTTCAGCTTGATGAAAGTGAATCTTAAATTGCCATAAAGGGAAAATACTTGAAATATTACTTGCTGTATCAGTTTTCTATGGGATCAAAATATATTACTTTGTGGTAGGGTGAGGAGGGACAAGAGTGAGCTCCACATGAGGCGTCCTCATGGGGTTGGAATCGTTTGTATCCTTACTATGATCAGGGGTTCATGAAACCACACAGGTGGCAAAGTGTATGAAAAACTCACACAAATGAGTGCAAGTAAAACAGAAGAAATTTTAATAAGTTGAGAAATTATGTTAATAATTTAACATAGTTGTCATAAATTTGCAAAATTTTACCCTTGGGGAGAACGGTTAGAGGACTCACAGGATCTATGTTATTACTTACAGCAGCAAGTGAATCTACAACACTTTCAATATGAATCTCAGTTAAAATAGATTACTTCTGCTTCATATGTACTTACCTTTAGTATTACAGAGGATTGTTAACAAAAATAATTTGAGACGATGTTTGTAAAAACTTAGAAGTTAAAAAAAAAAAAGCAAATGAAATACGTGTTTATGATAGTTCAGATGCTGCATCTCCCTGGACAGGTAGTGACTTGGCTATGAAGATTTACTTGGGAAAGCCTTAAAGAAAGATAGAGACTTTACCTCTTTCATGTTTACATGGATGGAGCTGGAACATATTCTTCTTAGCAAAGTATCTCAAGAATGGAAGAAAAAGAATCCAATGTACTCAGCTCTAATATGGAGCTGATTTATAACTTTCATATGAAGGCTAAAACCCAATTATAGCACAAGAATATGGGGAAAAGGGAAAGGGAGGGGAGGGGAGAAGGGAGGATGGGTAGGGGGAGGGCAATTAGTAGGATCACACCTACAGTGCATCTTAGCAGGGTACTGATGAAACTTATTAAATGTAGAATATCAATGTCTTCATATAGTGATTAAGAAAATGCCATGAAGGCTAAGTTTAACAGTACGACCAAAATATTTCAGATTATATATGAAGTCAGCACATTGTGCCCCATGATTGCACCAATGTACACAATTATGATTTAATAAAAATTAAAAAAAAGAAAGAAAGAAACGGAACTGCTTTCCATCTCCTCTATTCTCAGTCCTGGATGTCAGAAAGGATGGAACACAGGATGCAGTTTGAATGAGAAAGAGTTGTTAACCAGGAACTCTATACTCAGGCAAGTTAAAAGTCCTTTGTGAAAATAACAAAAAGTAAACTCTCTTATCGAAAAGGACCACAGAAACAAAGTCATTCTCTCGAGGGAGAAAAAAATCTTGAAGAAAATCTCAGTACAATAAGGTATGAATTTTAAACTAATAATTTAAAAAACCTCATTTCTAGGAAAGGCATGCCATAAAAGGACCAGGGGACAAGAGGCAAGTGCTGAAAACACTGACTAGCACAATGCACAGGGAGGGAAAGAATAAGCGATCAAGAAATGTCTGCTCCACCGTATTTATGAATGATGATATGATGGAGGAATTTTCATTAAAGTCAAGAATAAGAAAAGGAAATTGTCTCCGTTTTTATTTAACGTCGTCAATTGCAGGCAATGTGAAATGTTAAGATGAAGCGATATTGTATAAATATTGAGAAGGAAGAGGCATCTGTATCATTATTTGTAGATCACACAATAACATTTAGAAATCCAAGAGAGACCACTGCCAACTTACTGCAATCATTCTATAGAGCATGCAAGCACTGGCTGTAATAGGTATAACATGTTTATATATATACAGATACTCACATATATAACTTTTTAATATTGTTTTATATATAAAACAAGCTGGGATATACATAATATATATAAAATATATATTGCATCGACATATATATAATTTAAAAGCTAATAGCTTCCTCACATGGAAATGTTACCCAGTTTTAAAATACAATGTGTGGTTATTACAGTCACAATAGCAAGAGAAACATAAAATACCTTGAAATAATTTTAGAGACAAATGCGCACAACCTAGGTGAAAAATATTTACAACATTTTGATGGGGAATATAAAGACTACATTGTTATACAAGCCATGTCCCTAGATAGGACAACTCAATATAGTATCAATTTTAAGTCCTTAAACATTAATCTACAAATTTAATATTGTTAAATAAATTTCCAAAGTGATTCTATTTGGAACTTGACAACATGATTCTAAAATTAATCTGCTAGTATAAGCAGCATAGCCAAAAAAATACTGAAAAGGAATAAGTAGTTAGATCTTTAATATTAAAGAAAAAATATAACAAAGAAATAACTACAAAAACTGTTATACCCTAGGCCATACAGAAGTACATCAATGGAATACAATAACAGGGAAAGAAAACAGACCCAAATACTGGGTATCTATTAAGTTCATGTGCAATTTAAAATAATTATTTACTTGACACCCTGTGTGTAAGTACTTTGAGGACCTTAAAACTGATATTTAATATATGCAAAAAAGAATAACCTATTCAATAAATAAAGTTAGATAAAAGACAGTTTAAACCACATTAATGTAATATGTAAATGAATGAAAATATAATGGAAGGATATCGAAGCATATATTCATATTATCCTTTCTTGCTTCATTTCACTCCAAAGTAATTATTATAGTTTTTAAAATATTATAATTTTATTTACTATTTATTTGCTATCTATCTCTCTACACTAGAATGTAACCTTCATGAGGGAAAGATTTTCACCTGCTTATTTCCAGCACCTAAGAAGGCTTCCAGCACACCATAGCTGAGCAAAAAAAATTGTTGACTGAATGAATGATATAAGATTGGAAAAAGTTTGCCTAGGTATAAAATCAAAGGGTAGAGGTACATGAAAGAAAGATGTATACATAAAATAGAGGAAGAGCTGTTAGGGTGGGTTCCAGAGTAAATAAGGTATGTAGGATAATTACAGCAGACCCAAAAAGGACATGAAATGTAAGTGAGAAATAAATCTTTGAGGTTGTAAGCCAAGAGACTTTGGTCTGATTTGGTACTGTAGCATAGCTTAGCAGAAACTGACTGATACACTATTGTAGCCCTGCTTTTCTACTGGGAGACCTCCCTAACACTAAGAATCACTTTCTTCTACAACAGGCATCCTCAAATTTTTTAAACAGGGGGCCAATTCACTGTCCCTCAGACCGTTGGAGGGCTGGACTATAGTTTAAAAAAAAACTATGAACAAATTCCTATGCACACTGCACATATCTTATTTTGAAGTAAAAAAAAAAAACAAAAAAAAAAACCCAGGAACAAATACAATTTACACCAACACAGGTGGCCCACGGGCCATAGTTTGAGGACCCCTGTTCTAGAATCTCTGTGACCTTTCTGCATTTCTAGAAGTAGAAAACCTGGCCTGAGTGCATCTTCCTTCTTGGAAGTGAGGGAACATTTGACTCCTTTTTGGATATTATGACTTAAATCACTGGTCTCTAGAATAAAGTAGTAGAATGATTTCCTCAAACCCTCCTTCTACTACAAGCCCACACAGACTTGTATCAAAAGTCTCCTTTCTTCAACCACTTCTGTGATAACAGGGTATGGGAAGCAAAGATGAAGAAGGTACTCAGACAACAGCCAAAAAGTGATACAACAGAAAACCTTGTTCTGGTCAATATCCTTGAGGGTTCTGGATCTCTCAAGACTTCCACAAAGAAATTTACAGTTGGAGTAACACTGTTTTCCAAGAATCCAAGATTCCAACTGTTACCCATACTTCTAGCCATTAACAAGGCATCACTGTGACTGGTACCAAAATGCAAGGATCTGCTTTCTGGATGGTTTACGAGCAGTACTTTTAGATCTCTGCAAATCTAATACTTGATTATCACAGAGGAGTCCTTAGAAGGAAATGAAAGAACAAGGCATGTTGGTAATCACCAAAAGGCACCAGAAGAACAACAATGATGACGACATTGGTCTTAGACAAAATGGCCAACATGAGCCTTTGCCGGATGGCATTTGGTGTTTCCAGCTCCTCCCATGTGTTAATTCTTTTGTCATTCCTAAGCGACCTAATAATAAAATACAACTTATGCTTACCTTAAGGACAAGAAAGGAGAAGATTTAAAAGGTAATTTTTAAGGACCTATCTCATAATTCAATGGAATCTTTTGATTTTTTAATCCAGGTCTCTTAACATCAGAGCCCAAGCACCTAATCACCATATTACACTGCCTGAGATTAAGGATCCAAACATAAAAATATTTAGGAATCATTCCATATTTAGAATCTTTCATGAAGAGAAGTTACATGGATGGAGTTGAAAACTTTCTATCTACCTACTTTTTCCTGGATTCCAAACAGTAGCACTTTTTGGCTGTGTTAACTTGAACAAGGAACTTGACCACTCCTGACAATTCTGTTCCCTTATTTATAGAATGAGTTCCTTTTTTTTTTTGAGACAGAGCCTCAAGCTGTCACCCTGGATAGAGTGCCGTGGCATCACAGCTCACAGTATCCTCCAATTCCTAGGCTCAAGCGAGTCTTCTGGCCTCTGCCTCCCAAGTAGCTGGGACTACAGGCACCCGCCACAACGCCCGGCCATTTTTTGGTTACAGCCGTCATTGTTGTCTGGCTGGCCCAGGCTGGATTTGAACCCGCCAGCTCAGGTGTACGTGGCTGGTGCCTTAGCCCGTTGAGCCACAGGCGCCGAGCCCCTTATTTATAGAATGAGGACAATAATTCTCATTTTGTAGGGGTGCAATCAGGACAGAAAATGGCAGGTGATGGGAAAAACACCTGGAAACTCCAAACTGTCAAGTAAATGTCATTTATAATAGTTTATTTTTTATAATGCCATAATTGGTTATTCAGTGGCAACAATAGACCCATACTGACAAGTACTATTAGTCCAGAAAACAGAAAACCTATTATCAAATCAGAGCATGCACTTTCTTCCAAAGCATAGTAGATTGTAGAGAACCAGCATTCTCACCAAAAGCAATAATAAAAGCCACTAGTATATCAAAATTCATCTGCTTAAAAACATCAGAGAGTCTCTATGGCAGCTAAGTTGTAAAAGCCAGATCCACAGGGAGAAAAACAATGGAAGCTTACTCAGGTGAACTCAATTTTCTTTTCATGTTCATATTATCCACAGGACATTTACCAATTACTGGCACAGGTCAGGAGGCTGAATGGATTATCACAAGGGATAGAAACCAGCAGAGAGATAGGTAATTGCACAGGGTGGGGTTAAAGTAAACTGGGGTTCACCGTTGCCAAATTAGCAAGAACTTGAGCAAATATCGGAGATAGAAGGAAAGAACAGAGAAGTCAGGCCAACATCCAGTACAGGTTTTCCTCTCAAGGTATTTATCTATGAACTGTCATTGGACAGAAGGCTCAGAGGCCCAATAAAAGGCATCAAAAGAAGGAAGAGTTCTGACGTCTCCCAGTGCTGAAGAGACAAAAATCAGGTTTGAAGATCTGACTTGGAGAAGAGTTCTGCGAAATAGCTTAGGCTCTAAGCTGGGACACACTGGAAGTGGGGTAGACTGAGCAGCACTAAGAACGCTGTGCACCCTTGAGTCAGCTCTATCCATAGTGTTGTGCTAGGATCTGTGACCCCCTCCTCCATCTGCTACAGAAAAGGGCAAATCCACACAGAAGGCCAAAGGCGTCATCCAGAAACCTCTGTAGTTTGGCATATGTAATATCTAATATCCTCTTGAAATTACCAGGTATATCAAAACACAGAATCAACACAGAAAGGTGCAATCAATAAAAAGAGACCCACAATTGACTCAGTGATTGGAGTCATGAGATTCACACTTTTAGTAAAACATTTGATAAAATAGATGAGAAGTTAGAGTATGTAACTACCTAAATGGAATAAATATAAACAAAAATCCAACTAGGACTCTAGAACTGAAAACTATAATAACTGAAAGTAAAAATTCTGTAGATAGGTTAAACGGTAGACCACACTAAGAGAAAGAAAGCTGCAATGTGCATGAGTAGAAATACCCATATTAAAGCACCAAAATTTTTTAAATGATGAAAAGTACAAAAAGATCATGAAAGATACACATGTCCATATGCATATAAAACCTTGGATAAAGGCTTATCATATATAAATTTGCATGTTAGAATAGAAAATTGGACCAGATCAATACTTCAGTAGACAACAGCTCAGAATTATCTAACACTGGTGAAGACATCAAAGTATGGGTTCAAGAAGTGATATAAGAATATTACAAAATGATTACACCTAAGTACCTCATAGATAAACTGCTGCAAATGAAAAAAAGATAAAAAGAGAGTATTTTCAAAGCACCCCATAGAAAAGACAAACTTTCAAAGGATCAAAAATTAGACCAATAGCTGACTTTTCAATAAAACAGTGGAAACCAGAACATGTTGGAATGACATTTTTAAAGTGGAGAAAAAATAACCACAATTTTAAAATTCTATCATCAGAGAAAACATTCTGCACTAGTGAAGGTGAAATAAAAGCTTTTCTAAAACAGATAAAACCTGAGAGAATTCATTGCCAGAAGACCTGTGCTAAGGAGCTACTACAAAGAATTCTTCAGGAGAGATGAAAATGATTCCATACAGAAAATGCCTACTCCTTTGAGCCACAGACGCCACCCCCATTTACTGGAGGTGGCAGGTTCAATCCCGACCCAACCAAAAAACCTGCAAAAAAAAAAAGAGAGAGAGAGAAAAAGTAGGATGGAAAGGCTATATATGAGAATGAACGTAATTAAAATATTGACTATATCCAAAAAAGTATCACATTTTATAATGTATAAAATGTATGAAGAATTAAATGCATGACAACAATCGCACAAGTCTGGAAAGAGTAGAAGCTAAACTCTACATTCCTAGCATTATTTGTGAATTGGTTAATATTGGACTATAATAATTCAAAAATCTATGTTCTTGATTCCTGGGAAAACCCTAAAAAATTTTAAAACTTAATATATGTATTAAAACATAATAAAAATTGTTTAGCCAAAAATAAAACAAAAATAGGGAGGTGGTCTACAAAATAGAAAATTTTCTTTTTCTTTTTTTTTTTTTTTGAGACAGAGCCTCAAGCTGTCACTCTGGGTAGAGTGCTATGGCATCACAGCTCACAGCAACCTCCAATTCCTGGGCTCAAGTGAGTCTCCTGCCTCCGCCTCCCAAGTAGCTGGGACTGCAGGAGCCCGCCACAATGCCCAGCCATTTTTTTTTTTTTGGTTGCAGCCGTCATTGCTGTTTGGCCGACGGGGCTGGATTCAAACCCTCCAGCTCAGCTGTATGTGGCTGGTGTCTTAGCCCGCTGAGCCACAGGCGCTGAGCCAGAAAATTTTCAAAATCAATATGAATATATAAGATATAAAAATACCAACACATAAGTGATTAAGTCAAATATAAATAGTCTAAATGCACAACCAGTTGAAAGCATTAAATTGAATTAAAAACTATATGCTAATCTTAGAAAAGACAAAACTTAAATACAGGAACAAATAAAAGACAAAAATAAGGAGCTGGAAAAGTTATATCTTGCAAATACTAAACAAAATAGTGTAAAGCAAAGTAGCTTTTAAGGCAAGAAACATAATCAGAGAGAAAGACATTTCATACTGATAAAATGGTCAATCCTTCTAGAAGATACAGCATCCTAAATTTGTGTATAACTAATAAAGAACCAAATACATAAACAAAAAAACTGAAGTTTTTTTAGCAACCAATGGACAAACATAACAGCAGACTTTAATAAACTCAACAACTCACAGTATCTAGTAGAACAAGCAGAATAAAATATCAAGAAAAGTAAATCTTAACATGATTAACAATATTTACCTAATTTAAACATGTAGGATGCTTCACTTAATGATGTAACAAATGAAATTCTCAAGTATATCTGGATGATTATTAAAACTTCCCATACTCTGAATTATAAAGCAAATCCAAGTAACATCAAGGACTGAAATTATTCAGAATATACTATTTGATGACATTATTACAAGTTGATAACAAAACAAAAACTAGAAAAAGCTAAGACTTCCAAAATGTTTGGAAACTAAGTAAATTCAATTGTTAATAGCCATCATTAATTACCATGAAAATAAGATAACATTTTCTCTGAAGTTCAATTAAAATACAATTGGTAGAATGTAGATAAAGTTGTAATGAGAGGAAAATGCACCTATTAGAAATGTACCCCTTGGAAAAGATGAAAAGCAGAAAACAATTATCTGGTAATCTAACTCAAAAAATGTACAAGAAGAGCCAAGAAAACAAAAAATGCTGAAAAATAATAAGTGTAAGGATAAATTTAATTAAAAGAAACAGGAAAAAATAAAGTATAAAAAGCTGGCTCTTTGAAAAGACATATAAAATTTTGATAAACACCTCGCAAGACTGGTGAAGGAAAAAAAGAACTATCATAAATTACAGTCAAGAATGGCAGAAGCAATATATCATAACAAATCCCACAGATATTTAAAAGACAGTGTAAGAATATTAAAAACAATTTTATTCCAATATATTTGAAAATTCAGATCAATGGAAAAATTCCTAGAGAAATACAACTTAGCATAACTAAAACAGGAAGAAATGGTAAATATGAACAGTCCTACATAAACAGAAGAAATCAGTAAATTCTTCCAAACATTTAAGTTGTAATTAACACCACTCTTCCACAAAACCTTCCTGAGGAAAATAAATGTCATGAATATTCCCATCTACTTTTGTGAGGTTAGAATTATTTAAAACCTGACATGACTGGTATAAAAGAAAAGAAAATTACAGACCAATCTCTCTAATGTACATGGAATATAAAATTTTTAAACAAAAATTTTAAATATATCCAGTAAGTGAATATAGTAATACATCTCAATTATTCAAAAGAAAAATAATCAAAATAAACCCCCGTATTAACAGGAAAAAGAAGAGAAAAATCATAACAATAATGCCTAAAGGACATTTAATAAAATCCAAAGACCATTCATGATTATTTTAAGCAAGCTATTTGCTAAATAAAATAAAATGTCCTTAATCTAACACAAAGCAACTTAAACACACTACAGTGACAATCATCATCAAATTTGAATGACTGAAAGCTTCCCCTGTGGAATAAGCAGTAAGACCAGGATACCTGCTGTTCTCATTGCTGCCCAACAATACATCAGAAATACTGCACCATAACGCAAGAAAATGAAATAAAAATATTTAAAAGGAGGGTGGTGCCTGTGGCTCAGTGAGTAGAGCACTGGCCCCATATACCGAAGGCAGTAGGTTGGAGCCTGGCCCCAGCCAAACTGCAACAACAACAACAAAAAATAGCTGTGCATTGTGGCAGGCACCTGTAGTCCCAGCTACTTGGGAAGCTGAGGCAAGAAAATCACCTAAGCCCAACAGCCGGAGGTTGCTGTGAGATGTGACGCCATAACACTCTACCAAGGGTGATAAAGTGAGATTCTGTCTCAAAAACAAAAATAAATAAATAAAAGGGAAGAAGTAAAACTGTCATCATTCACAGCTCACTGACTTACATATACAAAAGATCCAGAAGAATATACAAACTACTAGAAATAAAAGTGAATTTCATCAATAGCCCTCAAATTGATTATATTTATATTACATACACATTAGCAATAATTAGAAAATAACATTTTAAGATACCATTTGTATTATCATCAAATATTGAAGACAACCAAAAGATACGTAATCCTTCTCTACAAAAATCTATAAAGCATTACTGAGATAAATTAAAAGATGTCTTAATAAATCAAAGAATATACTACATTCATCAGCTAAAAGATCAATTAAATACATATGCCAATTGTCCCCCAAATCAGGCTATAGATTTGATGTAATTCCAGTTAAAACCTAACAACTTATTCTTGTATAAATTAACAAGATGATTCTAAAATATATATGGAAAGACAGAGGACCAGGAATAGATATGACAAATCATTTAGAAAAAGAACAACCCTACAGGGCTAAGGCTTTCTGATGTCCACAGCTATTATAAAGCTGCAGAAACTAAAACGGTGAAATTGGCTCAAGAACAGACAAAAAGTCCAGCAAAGTAGAATACAGAGAACAGATATAGACCCCTACATAATCACTTGATTTTTGATAAAAGTGACATTATACTACAATGAAGGAAAATGAACTTTTTAATGAATGATTGTTACTTGGATATCCTACTAGAGAAAGAAAAAAGAACTCTTCACCTCCACTTCATACCTTACAAGAAAAGTCAATCATATATGGATTGTGGAACTAACTTTTACAAATACAACAATAAACCTTTAAGATCAAGACATAAAAGATTATCTTTAAGACTGCAAGATAAAGTCTTAGTTTTAAAGAGTGATGAACCAAGTACTTACCATAAGGAAAGATATTGATTAACTAGACTATATAAAAATTAAGAATTACTGTTCACAAAGACAACATAAAGAGAGGGTAAAAAAGCATGTCACATACTATTTGATGATATTTCCAGTGTACATATCTAACAAAGGACTTTTATCTAGGCCATATAGTGAACACCTATAAACACATAAGAGGGAGAGAAAAACAAACAAACAAAAAAAGGGCAAAATACTTGAAGATGCACCTCATGAAGGAGCTTACTGTATGCCAAGTGGTCAATGAGCATATGAAAAAACAGTCAATTTTATTAGTCATCAGAGAAATGCAAAAACCACAAAGAGACACACTACAATCAGCAAGAAAGCTGAAAATTAAAATTGACAATACCAAGTGCTAGTAAAGAGGTTCATCTTGAATTCACAAATATTCCTAATGAGAATTAATCTTGTTTTAGAAAATGTTAATAACACCTCAATTTAAAGGTAAGTATACATTATTACCAAAGAATTTCACTATTTAGATGTACTGAATGGGAATGTATATATATATATAACCCCAAGGAAATGCTTAAGAAATGTGAAGCACTGTATATTATAATAACCAAAACCTAGAATCATCCAAAGCATTCCTCAATAATAGATTAGGTTCATTATTTCCAGTATATTAACCTGGGATGCTTTATAGTGGGATATTATACAATGACAAAAAAAGACCCTCATATTAATCTGAAATTAAAAAAACAAACAAACTAAAAAAAAAATTTCCAGGGCTACTTCCAGCCTTAACATTCTATGACTTGGACGATATTACTCCAAACTCTTTTACTTAAGCCTTCCTTATGGCCTGAGATGAATGATCAATACACTCAGCAGTTGAGCCTCTCCACCAATAAGCCGGAGGTTTCTTTGAATTCTCACATCTTATTTTTAAAAAGAGAAAATCGTGTGAACTTTCAAACTACTCCATAATATTCTGTTTGTCTTCATCTGAAAATATTTCCTACAAGTTATCACCTAAAAACCATACTCCAGGAAGGTGCACCACATTATTGTGACATGCCCTGCAGCCGGCACACCATTAGGTACTGTACTGCTAGGGGTAGCACATCCCTGTTTTAAAAGAACAGGCTTAGGGAAGGGGTTACAAACTCACTTTCCTGCAGGGATCAGGCAGATAAGGTGAACGGACCAGTGTAAGATAAGTTGGTGCAGAAAAAAGTGAGCATGTGCCCAGTCCAAGATGGGCAACTCAGATCCTCTCAGCTGTGTGTATTTTAATCCCTACACAGGTCAAACACATCTGCAAGATGAATGAAGTGTGGATACGACTACTTCTACGTCTCTCATTTGAACATATGTTCTTCTATTTTCTGTCTAACACCTGGGCAACACTTACACTGTTGCTAATATCCGTTCTCTAAATACCCAGCATTTTTATTCTCATAAAAGATATTTCTTTCAAATGGAGATAAAGCACAGAAGCTTTGGCATACATTTATTAAGTGAAACTGTATTATACATTCTGAAAAATCAGATGGCTTTACCTATGCAATCTCTAGAAGGAAAATTACCCTTTTCCAATAAATACACTCACATTTTATGTGACATTTTTAACAGCCTTGAAGTTTCAACCTCCACCAGCAATATTTGAATTGCTTTTAATTTAGTGAGTATGGAGAAGAGAATAATTTGGCAGCTCCTTCTTGATAAGTGTCAGATGCTGGGTTCTTCCCATGAGAATCTGGTGTTCATAAAAATGATTTTTTTCCATTCATGCTGCTGCGAGCATCCCCCTCCTGGAGTCACGGTCACGTGGCTGTCACTCTTGAGGCACTGCCCTACCCTGAAATTACAGGGTGGCTTTTTAAATAACTTAATATAATCAAGAATTTGATCTGATCTGTTAAAGAAAGGGAAAAATTAATTTGAAAACTGACACCAGTGACCTTTACAATTATGTGTTGTGGCTCTTGTACTACAGGCATTCAAAGGCTACTGTTTGTCTGACTTACTTGTAATAAAATGTCCTTTATGAGGAACAAGATCACATTGTTGGGGGAGTCCATTGTTAAGTCAAGAAGATTTAATTGGTATATAGTGAAAAGGTAAAAGAGTTATCTCCTCCATGGCCTAGAGGTCCTTTAGAATTTTAGTTACAAAACATTTTAGAATAATAATAGAGATAAAGATAATGATCTGAGTACCGATTGAGTACTAACCATTTTCTAACATTGGGCCCAATGTTTCATGCACATTTTTTACTTAATCCTTTTAACCCTTTTAAGACAGGTGCTAATAATACCCCTTTCACCTAAGAGACTGAGGTTCAAAGAAGTAACTGTCACTTGCCATATCTTTCAGAACATGAAAAATGTCCAATCTGTATCTGATACCAGGGACTGTATCCTTAACCACTCAATCATTCACTGTCTAAAAAATTGGAGGAGACCTCCTTGGAAAATCAACTACCTAACCTCATATCCTGCATGGTAACACACACCCCCACCCAGCCAAATCTAGCCATTTTGCAATCTTCCCCAGCTTAGCTTGAGTGTCACAATGTCACCAACTTTCCATTGAGCTGCTTAAGTCAGAAATCCAGGAGACGTCCATCACTGGTTCATATTCTTCCTCCCCTCCCTGCCCAAATTTATTGCCTCTTAAAGACCTGTAGACTCTACCTCTCCTACAGTGACTGCACCACCCCTTCTTATCTCATATCTTCACCAGCAGCAGCAGCAGCTTGTCCAGGCAGCCATCATTTCTTCAGTACTGCAGCAGCCATCACTTTGCAATGTGGGCAGTTGGTGAATGCACCCTTCCTGCTGGTACTGCCCCCTCCCTACTTGTCTCTCCCACTTCTCTGCTTCCCCTCTGTGCCTTAGACAAATGGAAAATTTTTTTTCTTTTTTGAGATAGAGTCTCACTTTGTCACTGTAGGTAGAGCGCTGTGGCACCATAGCTCACAGAAACCTCAAACAAACTCTTGAGCTCAAGAGATCCCCTTGCCTCATCCTCTAGAGTATCTGGGACTACAGGCACCCGCCACAATGTCTGGCTATTTTTATTGACAGGGTCTTGCTCTTGCTCAGGGTGGTCTCGAATCAAACTCCTGAGCTCAAGTAATCTACCTGCCTAGGCCTCCAAAAGAGTGCTAGGATTACAAGCTGAGCCACCATTCCCCACCTTTAATTCAGTTCTCTTAACCTTCTTAACTCCTAATCATCCTTCAAATCTTAGCCCTTAATACTGCCTGGGGACACTGAGACAGGGAAGCTGAAGGACAACTGAGACCAGGCCAACCTCTAGCATAAAACCACTTACATCTCTTTTGAAACACTCATAACAATGTATGTATATGACTACATAATTAACAGGTCATTCATTTGGACTAATTAAAAGCAAACTATGGTGCACACTTTGGGGGGGAAGCATACTTGTACCTTGCCTCAATTATTTGTGGGAAAAAAACAAAATATGTAAACAAAACACAGGTAACCCCCAATATTCTGAAATTTAAATAACTATCAAAAAAGAAATACAAACTTTGTCTGAATGACTGAAATTTCTGAATTGAAAAACAACCAGAGACCATAGGTTAAAATGGCAAAATTGTACATATTTGGAGGTCAGAAATCTGACTTTGAAACCTGACTCTACTTACCACTACTTACTCTCTACTTATACTTGACTTCAGCTTTATGACCTTGGACAAACACTTGAGCACTTAGATTCTCAGTTTTCTCATAATTAACATGAGTATAGTGCCAAACCCCTTCTGTCCCAGGGCGATTGTTCAGACTAAATGGAGCAAGAGGATGAACATACCTTCTTCATAGTTCCTGCTACATCGTAAGGCCTCAATCAGCATTTGTTGGAGATATTAGTATAAAAATATGGATTGATTTCCTAGAAAAATCATTGAGTAAAAAAGCAAATTTCTCAGCAATACAAATAGTATCTTTAATATTTAAACTCCCATAAGACTATACTATTAGAGTACTAGAATGATATATCCCAAACAAAATATCTGGCTAGCGTTTGAGAAGAAGGCTGGAGGGGAGATCAGAAGTGAAGGGGAAAAGATAGGGATTTTAACTTGATATGAAGTATGAAGTATACCCTACTTCTCTAAAAAGGAGAATGCATTTATATATGTGTGTAATAAATGTTTATAGTTAAATAAGACACATAAGTCACTCCAGCCAATTCACTAGGCTGTAAGTGTTATGTCCTTCTAATTATCACTACTGTAGCCTTCTGTGCCTAGAATTATGCCTGGATTAGCATAAACACGCAATAAGTATCCATTAAATAAGGGAATGAATGAATAAACAAGAAAGATGTAATGATAGCTCTTCAGACTTATCTCCATATGGTTTCAGTTCCCAACCACCACAACACAGTGACTATTACAATAAAGTCAGTCATGCAAAGGTTTTGGTTTCCCAGTGGTGTGCTATGCGGTAGTCTCTTAAGTGAGCAATAGCATTATCTCTCAATAAAGAATGTAATTACTTTAATTAAAAACAATTTTATTGCTAAAAAATGCTAACCATCATCTGAACCTTCAGCAGGTTATAAACTTTTTTCTAGGGGAGGGCTGCTGACTGGTCAGGGTAGTGGTCACTGAAGGTTGGAGGGGCTATGGCAATTTCTTAAAATAAGACAAGCACATTGACTGACTCTTCCTTTCAGAAAAATTTTCTCTGGCATATTCAATCCTGTTCCATAGCATTTACCCACAGTAGAACTTTTTTCAAAATTGGAATCAATCCTCCCAAACTCTTTTATATCAACTAAGTTTAAAGTAATATTATATAAATCCTCATTGATGTTATGTCAATGATGTTTACAGTTCTTCACTACGAGTAGATTCTACCTCAAGAAGCCACTTTCTTATTTCAACCATAAAAAGCAACTTCTCTTCCCTTCAACTTTGACCAGGAGATTACAGCCATTCAGTCCCATCGTCAGGGTCCGCTTCTAGTTCTAGTTCTCTTGCTCTTTGCAACACATCTGCACTTACTTCCTCCACTGAACTTTTAAAATCCTCAAAATCATTCATGAGGGTTGAAATCAGCTTCTTCCAAAATCCTATTAATATTGATATTTTGACCTCCTCTCATGAATTAGGGATGTTCTTAATGACATTGATAATGGCAAATCTTTTCCAGATGGTTTTGGTTTACTCTGCCCAGATCCATCAGACAAATCACTATCTGTGGGAGCTACAGTCATACAAAATTTATTTTGTGAATAATAAGATTTGAAAGTCAAACTTATTCCTTGACCCATGGGCTACAGAATGGATGTTGGGTTAGCAGGCATGAAAACAACATGAATCTCCGTACATGTCCCTCGGAGCTCTGGGGTGATCAAGTGCATTGTCAGTGATCAAAATTATTTTGAAAAAAAAATTCTTTTTTGGGGGGGGGTATGTTAGATCTCAAAAGAGGGCTTAAAATATTCAGTAAACCATGCTATACACAGATGTGCTGTCATTCAGGCTTTGTTGTTCCATTTCTAGAACATAAGCAGAGTAGATTTAGCATGATTTTTAAGAGCTCTGGTTTTTTAGAATTGGTAAAAGCATTGGCTTCAACTTAAAGTTAAAGTTAACATTTGCCTTGTTTTGAGTCAGCCTATTCTTTTAAGTTTAGAAACCAAACATGGACTTCTTGTCTCTAGCTATGAAATATTTCAATGTCACCTTCTCTCAGTAGAAGGCTATTTCATCTACATTGAAAATCTGTTGTTTCCTGAGGCCACCTTCATCATGATCTTGTGAATCAGCACTTGCTGCTTCACCTTGTAATTCTTTGTTTTTTGAGATGACTTATTTCCTTAAACCTCATGAACTCACCTCTGTTAGCTTCCAACTTCTCTTCTGAATATTCTTCATCTCTCTCAAATGCCAGAGAATTGAAAAGAGTAAGAGCCTTGCTCTGATTTAGGCTTTTTTTTCTTTTCTTTCTTTTTTTTTTTTTTTTTTTTTTTTGAGACAGAGTCTTGCTCTGTCACCCTGGATGTCACAGTTCACAGCAACCTCAAACACTTGGGCTCAAGTTGAACTTCTGCCTCAGCCTCTTGAGTAGTAGGGACTACAGGAGCCCACCACAATACCTGGCTAGTTTTTCTATTTTTAGTAGAGATGGGATGTCTCACCCTTGTTCAGGCTGGTCTATAATTCCTGAACTCAGGTAACCTGCCCACCTAGGCCTCCAAGAGTGTTGGAATTACAGGTATGAGCCACCCACCACACCCTGCTTGAATTAGGCTTTGACTTAAGAGAATGGTTTGTCACTGATTTGATCTTCTATCCAGACCATTCAAATTTTCTCCCTATCAGGAATAAGGCTGTTTCACTTTCTTACCATTTGTGTGTTCACTGGAGTAGCTTTTTAAATTTCTTTCAAGAATGTTTCCATTGGGGCGGCGCCTGTGGCTCAAGGAGTAGGGTGCTGGCCCCATATACTGGGTTGTGGGGGGTGGGGAACTGGGGAGGGGTGGCGGGTTCAAGCCCAACCCCAACCAAAACTGCAAAAAAGAAAAAAAAAGAATGCTTCCTTTGCATTCACAGCCTGGCTAACTGTTTGATGCAAGAGGCCTAGCTTTCAGCCTACTCAGCCTTCCTTACCAAGACTAATCATTTCTAATTTTGTTTTGTTTTGTTTTGTTTCATTTAAAGTAAGAGGTGTGAACCTTTTCCTTCACTTGAATACTTAGAGGTCATTGTAGGGTTATTCACTGGCCTAATTTCAATATCATGGTGTCCAAGGGTATAGGGAGGCCCCTATGGAGAAGGAGAGTAATGGGAACAGCCTGTCTGCAGAGCACAGGCAACATTTACAGACTAAGTTTACTAAACATCTTATATGGCTGAGCTTAGTGGTGCCTCCAAACAATTACAATAGAACATCAAAGACCACTTATACCAGATCATCATCATTATCATCATCAATAGTAATGAAAAACTTCGAAATATTGAGCCAATTACCAAAATGTGACATAAAGATACAAAGTGAGCACGTGCTGTTGGAAAAATGCCATGCGTAGACTTGCTAGATGGATACAGAGTTGAAATAAACCTTCAATTTGCTTTTTAAAAAAAAAAGCAATGTCTGTAAAGCCTGCATACATTTCCAAATATTTAATAAATTTGGTCACCCAAGTAGTTCAACTCTCTATTCTAAAATCTATGTAAATTCTGGAAATGGATGGTGATGATAGTTGCACACATTGAATGGACTTAATACATATAGAAATGATAAAAATGATCAATTTTGTTAGGTCTATTTTACTACATCTTTTTTAAGTTCATAAATATCTTTTCTCTGAGTGGAAACTCAAAAATGAACCTCAGTGTCTGAATAACCACGAATTCTTTATCAATCATATTTTTTAGGGTTACCTTGCCCTCTCCATCATTATAAAAGATTTCTTTCCAAGAATTGCTGCAGTTTCCAGACAGCTCAAATGTCTCGAAAGCAGGAAATTGGCATTATGCCACTGGCCGGGGTTGCAGTGGGGGGTAGGTGGCGGGGACCTAGACTTGGCTTGATTACTAAAGCTCTGGTAGAAAGCAGAAAAGTGATTTTCAGTGACAACTGACATCAGTGGAGTGGATGTTAAAACAGAAGGCAGGGGGCTGAACCCCCATGGTTCTAACTACAAAAACTAGAGATACTGGCAATCAGCAATAAATTTAAAACAGAACCATTCTGGAAAATATTCAAAGGCTTGAGGGAGGAGTCACGATCTATAAATATAAAAGCAGTGGTGAGTTAAGTGATAATTAGATTGGCAAAAAGAGACACAGTGGAAAATGAAAAAGAATCTTCTCACCAACAATGACATCTCCAGACATACTTGCAATCCACAAAATATAAAGGAGAAAAGAAAAAGAAGAGATTCCTCCGATATGATTCCTCTCTCCCAGCCTATTTTTTTTTCAAAGAAAGCAACAAAATGAGAAGTGAATTTGGTTTTCTTTGTGTTAAGTGGGAAAAGAAAATGCTGATTACAATGAAAGCCTTTGACAAGAAACCCAGTACCACTGAAACAGACAAGCTGTTACTACAAAAGAACTAAAATCTATAAAAAGAATTTTTAAACCATTAAGTCAATGAGACTAGTACTTTGATTTCATAAGCCTGTGTTTGCAAACATTGACAGATCAATTTTAGTTTGACTTATTTGGATTTCTGAATTTAATAAAATCTCATTAATTTTAAGAAAGGTCAAAAAATGAACAAAAACAAGGTAATATTCAAGTTGCTAGCTTTGTATCATCCAGTATTTTATTAAAGAGCAACTGGCTATCCAAGCAACTGCAAGGTATTTCTGACTTTCACTAATCTAGCACTGTCTTAATCAGGTTTGCTGTAAAATAATCCTGAGATGCCGGAGACAGTGCTAAACAGATATGGAGGAATACAGTGTAACCTGATCAAGTGTAATAGATTTTTAACCCCAGTAAGATTAGCCCACATAACAAAATCCCAAAACCAGAGATGTTGGCGTGGATGTGGAGAAAGGGGAACACTTCTACACTGTTGGTGGGAATGCAAACTAGTACATTCCTTTTGGAAATACATTTGGAGAATACCTAGAGATCTAAAAATAGATCTGCCATTCGATCCTATAATTCCTTTATTGGGTATATATCCTGAAGACCAAAAATCACATTGTAGCAAAGATATCTGTACCAGAATATTTATTGCAGCCCAATTCATAATTGCTAAGTCATGGAAGAAGCCCAAGAGTCCATCAACCCACAAATGGATTAATAAATTTTGGTATATGTACACCATGGAATATTATGCAGCCTTAAAGAAAGATGGAGACTTTACCTCTTTCATGTT
>CAUYON010038322.1:0-44074 GCA_963573935.1 Arctocebus calabarensis
GATTACTATGGAGCTGGAGAAAATCAAGTTGCTCATGTCTGTTAGAGTTTCTCTTATAAATTGAGGTGCATTTTGGTTGGGTGCATAAATATTAATCATTGAAATCTCATCATATTGAGTCTTGCCCTTAATAAATATGAATTATTGGAATGTCTTCATGTTGAGTGTTTTCCTTGACAAATAAGAGTGTCCATCCTTATCTTTCCTTATCTTTGTTGGTTTAAAACCTATTGTATCTGCAAATAGGATTGAAACCCTGCTTTTTTATGATTTCCATTTGCCTCTTTATAGATGAACATCCCTTCACCCTAAATCCTTTTTTAAAGATAAGATGAGACTCTTGTATGTAACAGATATCTGGCCTGAGTTTTTGTATTCAGTCAGTCAGAATTTGATCTTTTGGACTTTAAACTCTTGGAATTATGCTGTTGTGGTTCATGTCTTTCTTATTACTCAAACCCATCGGGACATCTCTGACTAAATCAATGGAGATGGAAATCCTCAGATTTCACTGTTTATATTATAAATTTGTCTCAGAAGTACAACAATGGTGATATTAATAATGAAAACTGTCAGTTTTTTATACCTGGGATTTTGAGGAAGCACAATCAATATCTCCCTTTTCTCTTCTGATTCTGAACTGAGACAAAGGAGTGAGATGAATAGGGCGAGTGGTCGCCTTTGTGATGGGAGCACGTACTTGGAGTGAGCCCAGAAAGGCTTATTGAGTTCCCAGCTCCCAGACTGACCTCAGAACAATGAACATGAGGATAAACTGGAATCTGCAAAGCCATACACTTCTCCTGGTAGGGAAAGATGGAGGAACAGAGGTCAAATGTCCTTCTTGGACTCCTAGATTGGCACCATTCATTGAAGAAGCATAAACAAGGCTGTTTTTTGCCATCCAGGTAACTCACTCTGTCTCTTCTGTGGGTAATAGAGGTGGGATAAACACCCAGTTATGTTCAGGGAAAACTCCCCCCCCCTTCATTGCAGTGAATATCTAGAGAGGGGCAAGCCTGTCTCCCTTAAAGGTTCCCCATATGTTTATCATAGTCACTCACTAGTCAGTGTGGGGTATGGCTGTCCCTTCAGAGAACCCAGTCCTTTGTCATGACTGCTCTGCCCCCCCCATCCAACAGAGCAACCTTGTGTACATTCTCTGTAGCTTTGGGCATTCTCCTTAGGCTGCTGGTGGGCAGGGTAGACTTTGCCCTTAGAAGGCTCTGAAGTGAAGCAAATCATATGTTAATTAAATCATCTCTAAGAATACCCTGTCCAAGGCAGAAATGTTATTCTGTTTTCTACTTTCTATCCCAAATGATGTCTAGCTCTGTTGCCTAATACAGCCTCAAAAAGCTCCTTCTCTCTCCCTACCCCACAAAAGAAGTTCTTTTCCAACAGAGAATCAAGAATGATGGAGAATGGAGAGGCTGCCAGGATGGAGCACTGCAGCAAAGCCTCAGGGGTCTGGGGAGAGCTGGAGTTGGGGGCCTGTTGCAGGGACACCCATTGCTTCCAGGGAGGAGCTGTTCTTTCAGATTTGGGGCCTGCAAACTCCATTCAGGATAGAAACGAGGCTAAAACTTCTCTTTCCCCTCCCTTTCTACTCCTACCCTACTCCTCTTTTTCTTCCTCACCCTTCCTGGGTTAATGACCCCACTAGGACTTTTTCCTGAGAAAAACAACTAGGTGAGAAATCACCGGACTTCTCTGACAGCCTGGCCCATCCCTACACACCCATATCTCATGGGCAGCCACTCCCCCATGTCACCCGGCCACCTAGAGGCTTCCTGCTCATTCCAACGTAGAACATTAGTTGTTAGTGCTTCTTGGCAAAGGATCATGTCAATTGCCTTGGGAAGGAAAACAGCACCATGGGTTAGTGGAAAGAATGTGGCTTTTGGAACCAGGCAAACCTGGGCTCAACTCCCAGTTTTGCCACTTAATACCTGCGTGACCCTGGGCAAGCCACTTAACTTCTTTGAGTTTTAGTTTCCTCATCTGTAAAATAAACAACATAAAGATGGTCACAGTGATTTTAAGAACCACTTGGAAAGCAATTCAATGTGTGAAATGTGAGCGTGAGACCCACTGGAAGTCAGTTTTAATAGTTTGGGAAGATTCCATCATAGCCTAATTGGAGAGTTTTATGGGCCTTTTCCTTTTGATAAGTAGTGGGACTTATCTGACAACTTTGAAATTATAGTAATCATGAAATGTTTGCTCTGCACAAAGACACTCTTAAACAAAGTCTTCATTAGGCTTTCTAATGAATAACTGGCTTTCTTTTGTGCTGAGCCAATGCCCACCCATGTTCTTCTTAGTGGTAGCTATTCATTAAGGACATTGTGAAAATACCTGCTCATAGTGCCTGGTTAGACATTCTTTTACTAGACTGGGTTGTCATGAGTTGTGTATGAAGGGTGCCTATACATGGCAGTAGAAGGTACAGTGTCAACAGTGTCCAGAGAACACAGGAGCCCAGCTGTCCTTGCCATCATTGTTATGGGTCTACCCTGCAGGCAACTCAAGTGCCTTTGAGACTCAAATCCTTCCAGACTTTGAAGCTTGGATGGAACTCAAGCCAGACCAGTCTATCTGTAAATCCTGCTCCGAGGCTTAGAGAGAAAATCTCAGAATGTCATGTGGATATTTCCTTAGTGCTCCTGGATGTAAGCCACAAATGTTCTGTATTGAAAAGATATTGGGGAGCTTGCAAGGTGATGGAAGAGCAGAGGAGCAAGCTTAGGAAATGCATGTATCCTAAGGAGTTAGGCCACAGCTGAAGTCCCTTAGCAGGAAGTGCTGGCTAGCATGTGACCACTGCATCCCCACTGCTGCCACCACTAGAATCTTGGACCCTGAGGTTCTACCATTGAGCCTTGCTTCCATGTGATGGAGCATCTCAATTTTCTCTGTATCATTGAATTCCTTGCTCAGAAGTCACTGGCCTAAGTTGGGATACCCCAGGGATAATTCTTAGATTGTGTACCTACAATCCAGAGTCACAGAGCAGGGTGAGTCCTCTTGGGTATTCAGAGTCAGATCGCATAAGAGGTAGTTCTTCCAAGGAATGTGTTCAAATGATTAATGTCTGGTATGGTAGAAAACAAGCAGCTATAATTTATAATTTATAATTCTTTTAAGTACAACCTTTAGTCCAAAAGACAAGGGATAAAATCAACATGTCCTGCTCACTCCTAAAACTTGAGTATAATAGAAAAAGTATCAACTTGAACTCAACTACTCTGATGCTCAATTTCTTCTTCTGTGAAGTGGGAATTAAGACAACGATCCTGTACACCTCTCTCGAGATTGTTGTGAGTTACAAATAATATAGAAAGATAGCAAACTGCTAAATGACATATCAAAGAAGCAGAGGGTTGACTATTTCCCCTGCTATCTGATAAACTACTGGCAAGCAATAGCATTTACGATGTGGGCTATTCATTTTCTGGAGCTTGGTGATGTGTGCAGAGGCATGGAGAACCTCATTCTGCAATTGAGGTGCCCAAAACTCAGGAACACACAATGCTGAGGGATTCACACGAGGCTGTACAGCTGGTAAGAGGCAGAGTCAAGGTCTATTTACATTAAGGTCTGTCTGACTCTGAATTCTGTCTTCTTTATAGGAGGCACGGTTCTAATTCTCAAAGTTGGGGAATGACTGGAAGCTTAGGAAGGGGGCTTCTGGCAGGAAAAGAAATGAAAGGACTATGGGAAGAGAACTGAAAATCCACTCCTTGAATTCCTAGAATGATGATTATTTCATAGAGTCATGTAGAGACATCAAATTTGGAAGATCCTAGTGAAAACCACAATCAACCTTCCTTATCTACCTATAAGCTATTGCACTGAATGTTTTTTATTTAGTAGATGAGGAAACTGAATATAAAAGAAGTTAAACAATTTTTCCAGAAACACCCAGATAATATATTAAGGGCCTGAAGTTTAACCCAGGCATATCACCTTAGATTTTTAGTGACAAACAATAGAACCTAATATTGGTTAGCTGAAACAACAAAGTAATTCCATAAAAGATATTGAGTGACCCTGGTAAACCAGGCATGGGATAATGTCCCGAACTATGTCACTGAATTAGTTCAGCAGCTTATACAGGGTGTCCCAAAGGTAGCCATATACACAGACCCAGGGAAAATGGGAAATTGTAGCTAAATGTACCTTTATTTATAAAATATTCACGGCAAAAATTTATAAAACATTTACAAAATATCTCCACAGGTTGATTATAAATATAAAAAGTATAAAATGTAATCTGAGTGTATTAATTTTTCCTGTATGTATGGAGACCGTTGGGATGTCCTGTACTGCTAGTGTGACCACCAGGCCACTAACCTCTCCGGCTGCTGCCTCTTGGAGATGGATGTAGCTGCCACCACTCTTGTTTCAAAAGATCCTTCCTAGCTCCACCTACTTTGTATCAAATTGTCTCCAGTGACTTCTGCAAGGCTAAGCCCAGGTTATATGCCTGCAACTTAGCTGCAAGGGAATCAAGAAAGGGAGCATATAGCTTACTCAGAGGGAAGAAACTTGTCCTTCCATCAAGATGAGGAATTTCTCAAACAGAGAAAAGTACTCTCAGATGTTAGGAAGTGGTTAAAGGAACTTGCTTGTTGTCAGCTGAATTCCTAATGCTTAGTACAGTGTTCAGCATATAGTTAGGAATATAATAAGAATGTATCAACTGATTGATCAAATAGTTCTATCTGATCTTAAAGTCCATGCCCTTAGCTACTAGACTCTGCTTCTCTATAGATGGTCCTTGATGTGATCTAGTCTGGAATACATAGTTGCACATTAATGAAGTCACACGAAGTCTCTATCCTGTATAAAACTAGCTTCATTTAACAAAATGTGCTGTTGTCTGACTTTGAGCTCTGAGAGGCAAGGACCCCGTCTGTCCCATTTGCTGTTGTATCCTCCATTCTTTACACAGGGCTGCAAAAGAAACAACTTTGCTTTAAACAACTTTTTAAATGAGTGGATTGATGCATGCATGAGTTGAAGAGAAGAGGTGAAGTTGTCAGTACTTGGGGATGGATGTATCTGATAGGGAGGAGAGATAGGGATGTTAAGGACGGCTTCTAGGTTTTGGGTTTGAACACGTGGTGGGATGGTGGCTGCCATTTACAGAGCATAGGACGACAAGCGGGCTCTGGAAGGAAGATCATGAGTTTAGCTGTGGACCTGCTGAGTTTGTGTGCCTGTGAGACCTCAAAGTGGGGATGCTGAGAGGGTTGCTAGATATATGAGTCTGGAGCTTAGGAGCAATGTCTGGAATGGAGATATAAATTTGGGAGTTGTCAGCATTTAGCTCGTAACTAAAGTTACAGGCATGGACATGTAAACATATGTTATATACAATATATAAAACTCTATAATCTGAAAGTATTTAAACAGAAAGTTACATGCATGTGTAACCATGCACATAGTAGAATTGTTATTGGTAATAATCAGGAAAGAAGAATGCATGACATCAGCTTGGAAATCTGATCACTGACTAATGTTTAGTGGACATGAAAATGGCAGAAATCCTATATTGGAGGTTGGACTATATATTTGGGGTTTAATTTACAAGCTGGCCTCTCTGTAAGGATGATATAAACACAGACTGGGTGGTGTGTCTGTGTATCAGAGTTGCTCCTGCTGTGTTCCTGGGCACAGAACTTTATGTATCTCAGTTGGATGTTAGCCGTGGCTAAGGCATTTCCTTTGTGTCAAGGCTAAGAACATTCTGGAAGGTTGAGACGGGGTGGGGTGGGCAGGGGGGCAGCAGCCCCTTTACTACAGGGAAGCCTGCAGTAAAGCTCTATGGAGACTGAGTCTCACTGCTACGCAAGGACCCTCTGGCCAGAGAGAATACCTCATGCCCTTTCTCCTGTCTGAAAAGTACTTCCCAAAGGAAAGGCAGTCAGGAGATTAACATTGACTCCCCCGGACCCTCCTGGCCTGGGAGTGGGCTGCGAGCACCTGTGCTGTGAGGTCTCTGCTGTCCACAGTGCAGCGCTTACAGGCCATCCATTCATCACTGTGGTTAAGAGCAAGAGTCTTGGATTTATACACATGGAGCTCACACCCTGGCTCTGCCACAAACTCAACTCGGCAGCCTTTGATAAGCTACTTATTCTCTCTGAATCTCAATTTACTCATCCACTGAAGGGAAAATATAACAGCATAAGGCATAGTAGTCTTTGGATATAGTGAGCATTAAAAAAGTCCTTGTTTATGAGAGATTTGAATCCAGTTCTGCCACTCTCTTAGACAGGTGGCTAGTGGCAGGTTTTCCGTTTAGAGGTGATGAGATCTAACTTGCCACTGAAGAAGATAACCCTGTGGGTGGTTGAAGAGGATATGAGGGGCCAAATAAGTGGCTATTGCACTAATCCAGGCATGGAATGATAGTGGTTTGAAATGGAATAGAAGGGAGGTGGGGCATGGGGTGGTGGAGGAGCATTTTTGGGTTGTGGTAAACATTAGCATTTATTAGGAGCCTGCTATTATCATTATTGTTATTAGCACTGTCTTTAAAACTAGTCCATTGCTGAAATGTATTTAGAAATATGTCAAAAGCATTCATTTTAGTTATTGTTTATATAACCATGCACACAGTAAAGTCCTATAGAGTGCTTACTATATAATTGGTATGTACTAAGTGCTTACTATGTAATTGGCATGTACGAAGTGCTTACTATGTAGTTGGCATGTACTAAGCACTTGTTTCAGGGTTACCTAGAGAAGTAGCACTCATAGGATACACTGTATGTGAATTGGCTCAGGTGATTATGGAGGCTAAGTTCCAAGATCTACAGTCAGAAAGCTGGAGACTCCGGAGAGCTGATGGTAGAGTTCCAGTCCACACCCAAGTCCAAAGGCAGGAAAAGACTGATATCCCAGCTTGAAGACAGGCAGAAAGATGGAACTCTCTCTTACTCAGGCTTTTTGCTCTCTTCAGGCCTCCCCTGGATTAGATGAGGCCCACCCACATTCAGGAGAACAACCCGCTTTACAGTCTATCAATTCAAATGTTAATCTCATCCAGAAACTCCCTCCCTCATAGACACACCCCAAATCATGCTTAATTAAATATTTGGGCACTCTGTAGCCTATTCAAGTTGACATATAAAATTAACCATCACAGCATTTTACACACATTAGCTTATTTAATAAACCTAACACTTCTATCATCCACATTTTATAGAAAAGGAAAACAAAGCTCGGAGATGTCACAAAGCCAGCAGGTGGTGGACCTGGATTTGACCCATGTGGCCTGGGTCAATAGTAAACCTGAAAATTCAGAACTAGTTTTTGACCAGCTCTGTTTTCATGCCTCCAGCAGTAAGTGGCTTAGAATCTCTTGCTTGGGGGTTGACCAAAGGTCCTGTGCAGAATCCAGCTGTCTCCCACTGTACCCCAGGGCCATTTAGGGCACATCCATTTCAATGATGATGATGTGAACATTTGAACTAGTGGGCATTTGGAGCGAAAGTTTCTCAGAAAACTTCTTGTAGTAGTTCTCTGGGGTGTAAGCTTTTACCTCCAATCAAAAATGAATCATGCAACGAAATAAAATTTAAAAAAAAATTAAAAATTGCCTGACTGTGGAACTGCCAAGAGCCCAATTAGTCAGAGGAGACTTCACAATACCAAATCAGGCTGTGCACACACTGGAGGAAGTCTGATAAGAAAGCACCTCCTGGGATGATTTCTAATTGGCAGCGAGAAAAGAGCTTGAGAACAATAGCTTGATGGTGCCAATTCCCTTCCCATTTCTCACTCAATCAATGTCTTTTCCCCATCCGGAATGCTCTACACTTCTCTTGGCCCACCCATTTATATAATTACCTTTGGGACTGAGCTGAAAATTTAGCTCCTGCTAACTGCCATTCCTACTAGAGTCAATGTGCTTGGGTTTAATGGATTGAGTCATTAATTCTTCATCTTTCAGTGAGGCTCTGTTGGGTATCGCTAGAAATTATCCACAGGGATGGTGGAGGGAAAGGTGAAAGGAACCGAGTCTTTGATGATATGGTGTAGGGAGCCTGTGTACCATCTTAGAATGCTGCCTCCCTCGCTAATTCTTCAAGGGTCTGTCTGCACAGGCCTCTCTTGCCTCCCTCTCTGGTCTCATCTAGCTCCATTCTCTGCTTCTCTCCCTCGGTACCAGGCCCCAGCCTAATGGCTGCCATCACTTTCTTAAAAGTCCTTGCTATCTCTTGCTGTAGGGCCTTTGCATATAACTCTCACTGCCTCTCTCCCCTTAGGCATTCCACTTCATCTGGGGGAAAACCTATCCTGTTTTTAGATCTTAGCTTTGAGAGGACTTTCTTGTAGGGCTGCCTTGACTAGGTCAGGTCTGCCTCAAATATGTTCTTGCTGCACTGTGTCCCTTTTTCCAGAAGTCACCTGTTTGTGTTCATTATTCCTAGCATATGATTATCATACCTATGTCTCCTTTCCCTGGCTGTACTTTAGGCTCCTTGAGGTAAGGGCTATATATGTTTGTGTTCACCATTTTATCCCTAGCACCCAACACTTTGTCTAGGACAGGTAGGGCTCAGGAAACACACATTTAACACGTGAATCAGCCTCCATTTACTCATCTGTGGTATGAAGGGCCTGCTCTAGGTGACCACTCATTCTCTAATAGTCTATGATTCCAAGACCCTGTCCAACCATCTCAATTTACAGTAAAGAAATCAGTCCCCAATGTGAAGCAATTTTCAAATATAAGGTGAGCTGCTACCTTAACCTCTCCTATGCTCTGGCTCCATGGTAACTGGGGCAGCCAACTGGCCATCACTGGCCCCTTTTCTTTTCCAACCCCTAGAATGCCAAGAGATATTCCTCATTTGCAGATTGGGTAGATCTTCCACCATGATCAGTGACCAATAGGTGTGGACATGACCTTTAGGGGAGTGGTTTGGTGTCCAACTCAACATGACCTACTTGGTGAAGAAGGACAGTCTGTCTTTCTGGGTGCTGGGTTGGGTGGTGCTGTGGGAACCAGGCGACCTTGCTGGCAGCCCTCTGCATGGCCACCGTCTGGCCTGGGGACATGTGGGCCACCTTGCTGGACAGCTGTTCTTGCTCACTGCTTTACTCCTTGGCCTCCAATGGACAATGAACTGTGGACCACCCAAATGGAAGCCTGTTTCCCATTTGCCTGTCACCACGTGGCCTGTCCACCTCGGGTACGTGAAGAGTGCCAGATGCCTGGAGGGAATCTGGAGACAGAAGACTCTCTTCTACGTTGGATCATTCTGCTCGGCTCTGGATTACTGATAAGACTTGGAGAGAAGCAAAATGTGAGGATAATGGATGGTGTAATGTGACCTGTACAAGAAGCCAGAAGCTCCAGGGGAGGTCCCAGAGTCTCAAGGGAAGGAAACACCTTTGCAAGAAAAGGGGGCATGAAGAAGTCTAGGGGTGCTTCTCTGAGTGGGGTATGGTTTTCCCAAAAAACAATGCAAATGGGTATTTCTATGCCAAGGTACTGAGAGTCTGACTTCCAATATGTCTGAAATCTTTAGAGCTAGAAGCAGGAACAAACTACTATTTTAAAGTTGCCAACAGTAAATTTCCCTGTCAGGATAGAAGCAGAATGGATCCCTGGAGCAACGCTGGTTGTTTATTCTGTGAAAAGGCAAAATGTCGGAGTACCCAAAAGGTCAAGTTCGAATCCTCTTCTGGCGTGGTAAAGTTTGAGAAGGAGAGTCGGCAAAATAAACGATTCTAAATAACAATGTAAAATGGTTGTAAATTAATTGCAACTCTGGAAAGTATTATAGGTTTGAGAGGAGTTCAGGACTTGGCTTTCAGAGCAACTGCTGATGGTGGTGATGGGGGATGGTTTTCAACATGGCAGAGGGCAGCAGAGGGGGAATGCTGGGACCTAGTGCAGACGATGAACCCATGGGCCAACAGCATCTGATCATCTACTTTGCAATGGCCTTTCTGCTCATCTCAGGGGAATTAGTGAAGTTTCTTTACTTGTCAGGAACAAAATCAAGGCTGGATGACTGAAGAAAAATATTCTGAAAAAATACATAGGGAAGCCCACAGGACTGGAGGAATAAATAGAAATTCAAGAATCAGAAAGGCAGAAACATCCCCAGAAATGTGATTCTTCTCGCCAGGACAGGCAAGAAGAACTCATTTAAGAAATGGGACCCACAGATCCTGATTTTCAGTCTGTGTTAAAACTTCAAATTCTAGGTAGAAAAGAGATCACTTCTCGGCCTTTTGGCTAAGATCAAGTGTAGTGTCTAGGTAGAAAAGAATCCGATTGCCCAATTTGGGGAAGGTATTTCTCCCTCTGGATCAGTAGGCCACATGGGACAAGACGTGTCACAGGCTTGGTTGCTGAGGACTGCTGTACACCTGGAAGCCACCCCAACTTGGTTTTCTGACAATAAATCATCAAATTTTATTAAAAATTACCCTTCTTCTGTACTATGTGATAATAAGGAGAGGAGGATTGACTACTGACTCTCTAAGTCTTTAAAATTATATTATTGAACTGTTCTCTAGGTTTGCTCTTACAGTACAAAATTGGATTTAAAAAATATTTCTAAGTTCATCCACTTTTATAGACAACAATGCAGGCACGTACTATATGTTTTATGTTAAAATTACATCCATTTAATCTATTGTTATCTACATCAATTCAATAAAGTTTATTTTACAGCTATTACATGCAAAGCAGTGTGTAGTCCTGGGTAAGTTTTAGCTTAAGCCCCCAAAGACGACCATTTTTACATTAGTCAGGGCCTTTTTGGATGTAAGGGACAGAATCTAAAATTTGGCATAAGCCCCAATCAGAATTGCTTGACTTACACACCTGGGAAGTCTCGAGAGGTCAGGCTTCAGGCACACCTAGATCTGAGGACGTAGAAAATGTTATTAGGGATTGATTTTTTTGTCTCTCAGCTCTGATTTCCTTTGTGTGTTAGTTTCACACTGGACATGCTGTCTCTCTGATATGGGTCAGAATACATCCTTTTCTGGCTAAGGAACCCCAGTGGACAAAAAAGCCTTCTGTTTTTCAACATACGCATACAAATTCAGGGAAACATTTGGATTGAGTCCTGTCCCTGAATAAGGTTGATGATAGTTCAGCCTGGGTCACTTGCCTGCTTCTGTGGTGGTGACAGGTTGCTGGGAGATATAAGGGCCATGTATTACTATGAGTCCAGTCCATCAAAACCACATGGAATGGGAGGGGTTCTATTCCCCAAAACAAAAAGAGGTTCTGGGAAGACAAAAACGACAGACTTTTCCTTCAGTTCTACTCACAGACTCCTGAATTATAGATTTGGGAGGGATCTTCCTGTGGCTCGAAGGAGTAGGGCACCGGCCCCATATGCTGGAGGTGGCAGGTTCAAACCCAGCCCCGGCCCCCCCCCAAAAAAAAAAACTGCAAAAAGAAAGAAGAAATCATCCTGTTGGCCTCTCAATTTCAAAAGTAAGGAGACAGACCCAAAGAACTGAAGAGACTCATTTATTCATTCATTCAACTGTGCTTCGCAGATACAACTGTGCCCGATATAATCATAATCTGACCTCCAAGAAACATTTTGTCCAGTAGAAAAAAGATATAGATAAATAAAGCGTTACAGCCAACATAGCATAGTTGTGGGTGATACTGAAGGGTAAGAACTGGAGCTTTTGAGAGCACATAAGAGGGTCCACTCAGCCACTTCACAGTTTCTCGATAAAGATGGGATATCAAATCTAAGACCCAAAGAATGAGAATATTAGCTAAGGTGATGCCAGCTGCTATATCAAACAACCTCCCCACATTTCAGTGACACAACTGAAGTTTACTTCTCTTTCACATAACTGCCAATGTGATGGGTTTGTGGGTGGCCTTCCTGACAGTGCTTTAGGGGCCCTGACTCCATTTATCTTGTAGGTTCATGATCTCCTAGGACCTTAGAGTCCTGTGGTTACAGTTGGCAATGAACAGAGTGGAGAAGGTGTGTCTGCTTCATAACCACCCTGGCTCAGGAGTGGCCTACACACTGTCGCTCACCTTCCACTGGGAAGGTCCAGTCACACGGCCCCACCTGGATGGGAAGGGCTTGGAAATACAGTCGCTGCCTTGGCAACCACGTGCCAGCAATAACTTCACACCATGGAAGGTGAAGACGAAGCTTTGGTGCCCCCGACTCAGTGAGTTAGCCAAGCAATAAGAGAGACAAGGCTTAGTGTTCTAGCTGGAGGATGGCACATTTTTCAAGGCCTAGAGATGACAAAAGGCAGGGCCGAATCTGAGCAGGGATGCTAGATTAAGCCAGTAAAAATCCAGATCTTCTAGTCAACTTTGAAAACCAAATATGGGTAAGTATGCCACAAATATTTCATGGGCTATACTAAAAGCTGTCCACCATTTATCTGAAAATTCCTGTTAAGCGGGATCCTGTATTTTACTTGGCATCCTACATCTGGGGCCAAAACAAATAGTTCAGAATGATCAGTGTCTAGCACGGGTGTCCAATCTGTGGCCTGTGGGACCCCTGATGATTTTTTGAGGACTTTTTTTGCTTATCTGTGGTGGCAGGTAGCAGGACAAGTATGCACAGACCTTTTCTTTTTTTTTCTAATTAGCTCTCATTAGTGTTTGAATATTTCATGTGTGGCGAAAGACAACTCTTATTCTTCCGATGAATAAAAGAGAGAGAAAAAAAAGGTTGGACACCCCTGGCAGGGATTGAGTGGGTGGATATTGGAGATTATGAGCTGGGATAAGGCTTGGGAAGGTCCTTTTAAGCCATTGGAAGGTCCTTTTAAGCCATGTAAAGAAATGTATTTTGATAACAGTGGGGTCATTGCAGGGAATGCAAGGAAGGGTGTGAGGTCTGCTTCGATGTGCATTTTCGGAAGCTCTAATGGTGGCCAAGAATATGTGGATTACAGTGGGGTGATAGGAGAGTGGCTTCCTGCTCTCAACCCCCTGGACATCTGAGTCCTTCACTGGTCCTTCACAACTCAGACCCTGCCTGGCTCGGCCCCCACATCACCATTAGAACCGTCACTGTGCTTTTCTTCCATCAACAGTTTGACGCTATCAGCTCCAGATGCCACTGGCAAATCCATCCTGTTAAGTAGAAAGAAGTCACACCTGCCAGCTCCAAGCTGTTTATCTCAATAATTTCCCCATATAAAGCACAAACAGGGAACTATTTATTTTCCTTCCTGACATACATAAGGCTGTTAAAAGTCGGAGCGTGCTGGCAATTTACACAAAGCCAACCTTAATTGCATACTCGAGAGCCATAAAAGGAAGATTAGGGCCTCATTAGCCAGGGACCAATTTTACATTTTTCTCCTCTGACCAAAACTGTTTAGAAATGTGGTGGTACTATCTCCTTCCAGCCAGACATCAATTTCAGTGCTGTCAAAATGCCTTTGCTGAATTCCGACTTTCTCGTGTTTGAAAATGTTCAGTGTGTTAACTTGGGCTACAGGAATGAAATGTTCTATCTTTCTTGCTTTCTCAGCCCTCAATGAATGACAATCTTTGTTTTGTTTGTACCGCACAACCTCCGCTACCCAGAGAGCCTAATCCTAATCTTCTTTTTCTTTTTTTCATGAATCAGGATGTATCAGTTTTATATATATCCCTTGTTGGGGATTCATTGAGGGTACACAGAACTAGGTTATATTGATTGCTTTTGTTAGATAAGGAACCTCTTATATTCGTGTCCTGCCCCCAAAAGGTGTACCACCTCCCTTGACCCCCCCCCACTCTGTCCCGCCTTCCCTTTCTCAGCTTTCCCCATCCCATCCCCCACCCCCTACTGTGTCTTCATATCAGAATTGAGTACATGGGATTCTTATTTCTCCATTCTTGTGATGCTTTACTAATAATGTGTTCCATATCCATCCAGGTTAATACAAAGGATGTAAAGTCTCCATCTCTTTTGTGGCTGAATAGTATTCCATGCAGTAATATTTTTAACCCTCCTTATAGAAAATTTTTCTGGACTTCCTATTATTTATGAGGCACCTATGTTGTGCACTGAAAATGCTTTTTTTTTTTTTTTTTTTTAAGAGACACAGTCTTACTTCATCACCCTCGGTAGAGTGCTGTGGCATCACAGCTCACAGCAACCTCTAACTCCTGGGTTTAGGCGATTCTCTTGCCTCAGCCTCCTGAGTATCTGGGACTGCAGGAGCCCACCACAAAAATAGCCCAGCTATTTTTTTGTTGTTGTTGCAGTTTGGCCAGGGCCAGGTTTGAACCTGTTACCCTCGGTATATGGGGCCAGCGCCCTACCCACTGAGCCACAAGTGCGCCCTGATAATGCATTTTTATGTCACACCGCTCATTATCCACAGCTGCAGCCCACATGTACCACCTCTATATCCTTCCCGTCCCTAATGGTAGGAATGAAGCCCAAAGCACTGTCCCTGAATCTCCTGTCCTCCCTGGGAGCTCCCAAGCCAGCCAATCAGCTGCAGTCACCGGTAAGTGGTGCAGTCATCAAACCCTCTACAAACTGTCTTCTGCTTTAATTCCCCTTTCCCTGGCCACTGCGTGCTCAGCCATTAGGAAGATTCTCCTTCCTCTTCCACTGCTAATGTGACCGTTGCTCGCATCAGGCCTACTTCCGGCTCTCACAGAAGGGAGCTGGGTCACATGTGCAGAGTCAAGGGGAAGGAAGGACCTCCCTTGCTCCCAACTCTACAGCTCACTTCGCCCCTGGGCCCCCCGAACAGCTTTGCTTGTTCTCTGCACCCCAGTAAGTCCCCATCTCTTCTCCCCACTGGGTGCCCACCCAGAACATCAAGGAAGGCTTCCAGCTTCGTCATTTTCCTCTCCTATCTCAGTCCCCAGCCTCACTTCCAGCCAGCTTCTCATTCCTTCCCTGGCCATATATCAAATTCAAGATACAAAACTTTCTATCTGTACAAATAGAAATGAAAGCTTCCATCTCTATCGACGGAGTGTAACCAGTGGCTGATGAATAGGTAGCACGCTCCAGTCTCTGTGCTGTTTCTCTTAGGTAACAACTCACATGGTCCTCACGGCAACACCAGGAGGTAGGTTTTATTGTTACGTCTATTTATAAACAAGGAACCCTAAGATGGAAAGATGTAAGTCACCCAGCTGGGAAGCAGCAGGGCCATGTTTGTGCTAATAAACACCACGCCATATGACTAGAGACACAGTATTATTAACCGACTCGGACAATGGGGTATGGGCGGTGGGTGCAGCTTTTAACTACACTATTCAATAACAGCCAGCAAGGGCCAGGCCATACCAACATTCCTTAAGTGAGGTAATACTGTCCCCATTTTATTGATGAATTAACTGAAGCACGGGAAAGTTAAAAACCTCAAAGTCAACTAGCTGAATCCGAAGCATCCTGGATTCAGTCCAGCATGTTTTACTCTAAAGCAGTGGTTTTCAACCTTTTTAAAAATCTTACGGCACACTTGAACTTATCGTTAAAACTTCCACGACACGCTTAAATTATGTTGATCAAAAAACAAAGAAAATAAGAATGAAAAAAAGAATATACTTACTATGCTTTGAACTTCTTTGTAAAATAATTTAATTCATGATCTTTAAAAATTTTCGAGGGTACATCTAAGATCATTCCAGGCCATAGTTAGAATATGAGCTTTTTTTGCACGGTACCACCACTTCCTTTTCTAGAGTAGATTATCGCATTTTCCTACTTTAACAACTGTACTGTATAAAATTCAACAGAATTTTTTACTGAGAAGCTAAGACTTTTGGAGTCTCACTTTGTGAGCTGACATCTTGGCACTTATGAGAAGAGCTGTGATCCTAGTAGGTAAACAAATGTCTTCAGTTTCTCCAGTAGTGAAAGGAGGATAACATGTCAGGGTCTGCCTCAGACAGCAGAGAGTCATGAGACAGCTTGGAATAAGGAGAAAATAGCACACATCAAGCCTCAGGTCCCAGTGGTTGGATCAGAGTCATCAATGGACAAAGGGCAGCTATTTTTAATTAACTTAATCTCTATGCACGGGGTCCCTGGACTTGTTGGGCTCTGTATATAGAACACTTAAGATAAATGAGGATAGAATCCTGTCCTTCCTTACTCCACAGAGAGATGGGCTCATTAACCCGGTTTCTTATTCCTATTCACACCTTCCAGGCAATTAACCAGGTTCCAAATCTCCGAGGGCTAGAGGTTCAGCCTGGTACCTGCTGTTCTCCACAGAGAAGCTGCCAACAGGCCTCAGAAAGCCTACAAAGTTTGCTTCCTTGTGCACATAGCCTCAGATCTCGTTGGTTGCCCTCTGGCCCTGGGATTTTGCTTGGCTGATCACACCTCAGGGGGCCCAGGAGAGGGTGTCCATCTCTGGCTTAGAAAGGACCCAGGCCCTATAAGTATGTACTTTGGGATCCCTGGGTATGCTCCTTGGTCTATTTTTTCCCTTTTCATCTCTCATTTTCTGCTTTCCCATCTCCCCTTTCCACCCATTTTTTTTTTTGTAGAGACAGAGTCTCACTTTATCACCCTTGGTAGAGTGCCGTGGCGTCACACTGCTCATAGCAACCTCCAGCTCTTGGGCTCAAGCGATTCTCTTGCCTCAGCCTCCCGAGTAGCTGGGACTACAGGCGCCTGCCACAGTGCCCGGCTATTTTTTTGTTTTGCGGTTCGGCCGAGGCCGGGCTTGAACCCACCACCTTCGGTATATGGGGCCGGCGCCCTGCTCGCTGAGCCACAGGAGCAGCCCCCTGGTGTTGCTTTTAGAGGCAAGCTATGCGCTTCCCTTCTCCAGACGTGTAGGAGGAAGTATTCTTTAGTGCTGTTGTGTAGAACAAACAACTGTGATTCACTTATATAGAATATCAGATAGTAAATTATTAGGACATTCATGAAACATTAAAAATTCCATCTGGACCCAGCACAGTGGTTCACATCTGTAGTCCCAGCACTTTGGAAGGCAGAGGCAGGAGGATCACTTGAGTCCAGGAGTTTGAAGTTCCAGGCAGCTATGATGCTACTGCACTCTAGCCTGAGCAACCAAGTGAGACCTTATCTCTATTAAAAAACAAAAATCCATACAAATGTCTACCAGATGATGGGGTTCCGATTATAGAAATTCAAACGTTTGCTCTTAGAGAAAACTCCTATGAAAAAGGAGGAAAAGAGAGGGGGAAATCTGGGGGCTGATGATCGAGAATTTTGCCCTTGACCTGACAGGATTTTCTCTCTTTTTTTCTTAATTACTGAGAACAATAAACTAATGTTGCAGAAAGGACTTGCTCTCCTACCCAGGTTGGGGTGCTGTGGCACAATCATAGCTCACTATAACCTCAAACTCCTGGGCTCAAGTGATCCTCCTGAGTAGCTGGGACTAAAGGCACTTGCCACTGTGCCTGGGGACGAGGAGGCTTTATAAACACTGTCTGTCAAATAAAGCTTATCTTGCAGGAGCCACCCGGGTAATTTCAGCCCAGGGATCTTACAAATTCTTCATCTGAAGAATAGCGCTGCTAGTGCTGCTGAGACAGCTGCTGCCTCTTGCCTGTGTTCTGGGTTATTTGAAGGAGGATGAAAGGGAGGCTGAGAAAGAGGGACTCTAGGTTAAAGCTTGGCCTGGCCCACATCATCACCTTTTCTCTCGTCTATTATCCAGCAGAGAAGACCCATTGAACTTTCCCCTTTATTAAGAGTGCACATGCTTCTTGAATCAGGTGATTGAGTAGACAGCTTGGAGAGAGGTATCGGGAAATAAAGGAGCTTTGCTTCTACCAACTTAGTTCTACACATCTGATGGAATAGAATCTTTTTTTTTTTCTTTATGTAAGATAAGGTCTTATTCTGTCACCCAGGCTGGAGTACAGTGGTGCTTTCATAGCTCACTGCAGCCTTGAACTCCTGGACTTAAGTGACCATGATGGAGTCAGATTCTTTCACCAACACCAAAGGTCTCCCTCCCAAGCCCCTTTCCACTTCCCACTTGAATATCTTTCTTTTTTTAATTGATGTAGCTCAACACTTTTTTCTTTTAATTCGTACTGTACTCCCATGGCTTGAGCTACTTTACATTAGGATTTGGCTGGGTAGCCTTGTACGTTCCTAGGTACTAGCAGTAAGTTTTCAGATCCTGCACATAGCGCCAGGCAAAGTACAGTTACAGATGCAATACAGACGGCCAGACAACTCGACTGCAATCAATCTGTTCTTCCCAGTATATGGCCCAGTGCAGGTGTTGGGGGCTGCTCCCTTCTGCCTTACCCCGCCCCACCCCACCCTCTGTCAGGATTATCCAGGGCCCACCAAAGGCCTCTGATGCGTCCCCCGCCACCTTGGAGTCTAGGTTGAGAAAGGGGGGAAAAAAGCACTATGGGTTTGAGAAGATGGCCTAGTCCATGCTGAGAATGGTCTGGCCCCAGAGTGCAGGGCAGGGAAATGTGGGCAGATACACACACTGGAATATCTTAAAAGAATCTAAACTTTGTTCATTTCTCAAGCCACCAACTATTTACCCACTGTATCTTCTAGGCTTTTAAAGAAACACCATAATCTTTGCGGGGCAACTTGCTTTACCTACTAGACTCCCGCTTAAAATAACTTAAATTTCACATATTTAATCAAACTGTTTATTGAATACCTACTATGAGCCCTGTGTGCTAGGCAATGGCATTGAGCACCATCAATGTCCTCAAAGGTCCCTGGCTGAGGGAGTGATCAGAAAGAGAGTGACAAGTGAAAAAACACGCAAGTACAACAGACATAGTAAGAGCTGAGCTCTCCCCAGAGTGAATATCTGCTAAATTTCTGTCATGAACAAACGTGCACTTTTAGTAGGACTTTCCATCCTCTACCGGGTCACATAGAGCCTCAGTATTCGGGGGCCAGGAAGAGTTGAATGCAAATGATTGCCAGAGGATGAGTAAAAGTTAGCTAGGGGAAAAGGTGAAGGTTGAGGGACAGGGGAACACATAGAGAATAACCTTGATGGATGAGAAAAATGTATATATTATACTGAAGACAAGAAAATCCACAGCTCCGGAGAATCTGTGGGCTGTTCAGAATGCTGAGCTGAGAGAGTCAAGTGGGGGATGGAAATCCTACTCAAGAGATGAAGAAAGGCCTGATCATAAGTCAAATCAAGAAATGGAGATTTTATCTTCTGAGAATGGGAACCATCAAAGATTCACAGTCAAATTTGTGTTTAAGATGGATCCTTTCCGCTCGGCGCCTGTGGCTCAATGGGCTAAGGCGCCAGCCACGTACACCTAAAGCTGGCAGGTTCGAATCCAGCCCGGGCCCATCAAACAACAATGACGGCTGCAACCAAAAAACGGCCGGGCGTTGTGGTGGGCGCCTGTGGTCCCAGCTACTTGGGAGGCGGAGGCAAGAGACTCACTTGAGCCCAGGAATTGGAGGTTGCTGTGAGCTGTGATGCCATAGCACTCTATCCAGGGTGACAGCTTGAGGCTCTGTCTCAAAAAAAAAGATGGATCCTTTCAGTTTTAATATGAAAGATGGAAGGAGGGCAGGATGAAATAGATCTCCATTTTTATTTATTTATTTATTTACGCAGAGACAGAGTCTCACTTTATCGCCCTAGGTAGAGTACTATGGCATCACAGCTCACAGCAACCTCCAACTCCTGGGCTTAAGCCATTCTCATGCCTCAGCCTCCTGAGTAGCTGGGACTATAGGTGCCCAGGCTGGGTTTGAACCCACCACCCTCCGTATATGGGGCCGGCGCCTTACTGACTGAGCCACAGATGCCGCCCTAGACCTGCATTTTATAGGATTCTTACTAATCACCTTTGTACACATGCAGAATTATATTAAAATGAGCATCACTTTTTTTTTTCTTGACAGTGGCTCAGCATTGTCCAGGCTGGTCTCAAACTCCTGGGAACAAGTGATTTTCCTGCTTCAGCTTCCTGAGTAGTTGGGATAACAGGTGCTAGCCACCAGGATCAGCCAAAAACATCTTTGAAAAGGTTGTGTGACTGGCTACCACAGGAGAGTCTCACAGGATGAATTAGGCATCTTCTTTGCTTGTAAAAGAAACAACACAACAAAGAAATGAACATTATGGTGGAGCTTGTGACTCAAAGGAGTAGGGCGCCGGACCCATATGCCAGAGGTGGCTGGTTCAAACCCAGACCAGTCCAAAAACTGAAAAAAAAAAAAAGAAGAAGAAGAAATGAACATTGATCCATAAGAAATCAATAAGCAGGAGAACTTAAAGTGGGAAGTAAGAGTGAAAAGGAAGAACTCTGAATAAACTTTTAAAGAGTATTTTTAGATATGTCAAAATAATGTAGAAGGTGTTTTCAGTTTTTTTAAACAGAACAGTTTTAAATATCCTGATTGGATGGAAACAAGAGCAATTTTGTTATATAATAAATGTACTTAACTTAAAGTACATGTCTTGAAACAATATTCACATAAAAAAAGAGTCACTAGAGAGACCCAGTGGAATGGTAAACTTGATTTCGAAGTCAATTTTCACAGTTAGGGGTAAAGTATAGGCAGATAGCATGGAAAATTACATTACCCATTAAGACAACACACAGAACCAGATTAAAATTTTTGAAGGCCTAAGTAATGAAATTTCATGATTCCCCCCTTTCATACATGTTATCAATTCCCAGATCAAAATAATATTAAATAATCATTAAAATAAATATAAAGAAGTCTAACATCAGGCTGGGTGCTGTGGTTCACGCCTGTAAATCTAGCACTTTGGAGGCAGAGTCAGGTGGATTGCTTGAGCTCAGGAGTTCATGACCAGTTTGAGCAACAGCAAGACCTGGTCTCTACTAAAAATAGAAAAATGAGCCAGGAATTGTGGCAGGCAACTGTAGTCCTAGCAACTTGGGAAGCTAAGGCAAGGGGATCACTTGAGCCCAAGAGTTTGAGGTTACTGTGAGATATGATGCTGCCACGGCACTCAATTCCAGGGTGACAGATTGAGACTGTCTCAAAGAAAGGAAAAAAGAAATCTAATCTCTTTCTGACTTTTCCAATCATAGCTTTACTTGTGTCATGTCCATTATGATAGCTATTAGCCAGAAAAGGCAATTTAAATTTAAATTAATTAAGATTAAATAAAATTAACAAATTTTGTTTCTCAGTGTTACACAGCTTCATTTCAAGTACTCAATAGTCACATGTGGCCAGTGGCCACCTTATTATAAAGAATATTTTGATTATCTCAAAAAGTTATTAGACAGTGCTGACTTATATGCTTTATAAAAATATATTATAAATATTTCCAAAAATGATTTATCTTTTTTTCCTTTCCCTAAGAATATGCTTATTGAGCAATCCATAAGAAATGCATGAAATATAAAATGTAACCTTAAGCATTTTGCTAAAAGGTTTTAAGAGAGCACAGATCTGTTTTTTTAAAGAGGGAGCAAAAACTAAACTGATATTATTATCAATATTAATCTGTATTATCTTCAACATGTCAACTATAATCTATCAAACCTAATATTATTTTCAGAAGTAGGATATAAGTTATAAGTATACAATTTATAATCTGTCACCCAATTAATTTCTTCTGGTAGATATTTTGCTCATTCCCATGCTGATATGTCTCTCAGTATAATGATTTTCTCGTTTAACCAAAGCTCACAGCAGTATGTTGCTCCTTAAAGCTTCAAATGAATTACACTAGAACCAGGCTACCTTTCTGTTCTTTTAATTGTTTTTTTTTTAAAGGTTTCAGAAGAGAGTTTTTGCTGGTAATAGTTAAACAAACAATTTTAAGAAAGTATGTGCTGGCAATTACCTCATTCTTTGAGACCCAGCTCAAATAAAACTTCTCTTTGTAGCCTTTCAATTGTGTTCTCATAATCTTCCAACATATTCTTCTTTTATAGGTTTCCATGTTTTATTGTTGTTTTTGTGTTATTATAGCATCTTCCCCAGTAGACTATTGGACTGCGCCTTTGGGGAGGATGAAGAGCATACTTTTTTCACCATTATGTCACCAGGACCTGACACTGCACTTGAGATTCAACTTTGTGTCTATCCAGGAACGTGGCTATTGGCCAGTTCTGGGATTTTAGCTGAGAATATTGAGAATAATGTGGGGCACTTGGAAAGCTGGCTTTCCTAACTGTGATCTGTTTGTTTACCTCCTCATTATGAAAAAGTTTGGAATTGTTATAGTTACTTTGCCTTTTTTTCATTATTATTTTAATTTTTTTAGAGCCAGAACCTCACTGTTACTGAAGCTGAGAGTGGAGTAGTGTCAACATCACAGCAGCCTCAAACTCCTGGGTTCAGTTGATCCTCCAGCCTCCCCAGTACCTAGAACTACATGCGTGAGATCCTTGCCTGGCTAATTTTTAATTGTTTTTTCTTTGTTTCTTTTCTTTTTTTTTCTTCTTTCTGTCTTTTTTCTTTTTTCTTTTAGAGACAGGGTCTCACTATATTGCCCAGATTGGTCTCTAACTCCTGGGCTCAGGTGATCCTCCCACCTCGGCCTTTTAATGTGTTGAATCTCACCAAGCCTGGCCTGTCATCTTCACTTCAAATTTGGGTGCAGTAGAGAGAAGTTAAGTGACTTTCCAAAAGTGGCAAAATCAATACAAGTCTGGGCTGTAATTAAATTTTCAGTCATCAGTGACTAAAGTGATGTGGTGCCCTTTCTTGAGGCTGCCTCCCTTAAGGTGTCTATTAAGAAAACGAGGGCTGTGCCTGTGGCTCAAAGGAGTAGGGCACTGGCCCCATATATTGAAGGTGGCAGGTTCAAACCTAGCCCTGGCCAAAAACTGAAAAAAAAAAAAAGTATTATTGGGCGGTGCCTGCGGCTCATCGAGTAGGGCACCGGCCCCATATACGGAAGGTGGCGGATTCAAACCTGGCCTCCGCCAAACTCCAAAACAGAAAAATAGCCAGGCATTGTGGCGGGCGCCTGTAGTGCCAGCTACTTGGGAGGCTGAGACAAGAGAATCCCTTTAGCCCAGGAGTTGAATGTTGCTGTGAGCTGTGTGATGCCACGGCACTCTACCAAGGGCAAAAAAGTGAGACTCTGTTTCTATAAAAAAAAAAAAAAAAAAAAAAGAAGAAGAAGAAGAAAGAAAAAGAAAACAGGTTCATGCTTTTATTAGGCAAATATTCCTAAAGTAGAAGGAAAAGCAGCCAACCTTACAAAAAACACTAAAATAAAGACTTAGAGAGAGAATCTAATGTGGCTAGAGTGCCATGGCGTCACAGCTAACAGCAACCTCAAACTCCTTGGCTGAAGTGATCCTCCTGCCTCAGCCTCCCTCCCGAGTAGCTGGGACTACAAGTGCCCCCACATTGCATAGCTAATTTTTATATTTTTAGTAGAGACAGGGTCTCATTCTTGCTCAGGCTGGTCTTCAGTGCTACGAATACAAGCATAAGCCACTGCACCCAGCCAAGAGTATTGTTTAAAATGTTTCCTTTAAACTAGTGTCCAAGCTAACTTTCAGTCATTTGGTTTCTTTCCTTTGTTTCTGTTCTATCACCTGAGAGGTAGAGGGCTTCCTTCACTACAGCGCCTTTAACAATATATTCCAGCAGGGGGAGCTCCAAGGGTTTTACAATTATTCCTGTGGTGCCTTCACTTCCTCCAGCTCCATCTGACCCAGAGACCTATGTTTTGGCCTAATTCTTGTATGCTTTGGTTTAATTCTTTAGCCCACGTTGTTAAAAGGTTCTGTTTTCCCCTGGGGGTATGTTACGAGTTGGTAGGGTTTGAGCAACCTGAAGAGAAAGACTGTGTTTAATCCCATTCCTCCATATTCAGCAAGTAAGTTGTGTTTAAATATCATCATGAAATATAGAGCATAATTTTCACTGCTTGTTTTGCTCTAGTGGTAGAGATCATGACAGGTGATGATTAAATGATAACAACTATGCTTTCCCCACTCACCAAGGAGTAGTTTATCCAGGTCATCTCAAATGATGAGCCAGGGACATTTTACACTTTCTTCATTTGGTAGCTCAAAAACAGTCAAGCTCCCTCAACAGCCTGAAGACATTCTGAGCGTCATGAGGTAATTTTGTTGTTGCATGACAATCATAGCATTTACTTAAACAAAGCTAGATGGTATGTGCTGCTCTGTCCCTAGGCCGGAGGGTGTGTCCTGTTGACTCTAGCTTCAAAACTACACAGCATGCTACTGTGCCGAATACTGTGGCAACTTTAACACAAGGTAACTGTGTGTGTATCTGAACATAAGTAAACATTTAAAAGGTACAGTAGAAATATAGTGTAAAAGATAAAACATGCTACATGTGTATGGGCATTTCTATGAATAAAGCTTGCAGGCCTAGAAGTTGCTCTGGATGAGTCAGTGAGTGATGGTCAGTGGATGCGAAGGCCAAGGACACCACAGCACACTGCCGTAGACTTTATAACACTGTACACTCAGGCTACCCTAGTTATAAAAGTATTTTCTGTTCAATAATTAATTTACTGTAACTCTTTCCCTTTATAATTTTTTAAATTTATCTAAGTTTTTAACTCTTTTATAGTAATTTTTTTTTGTGACAGAGTCTCACTCTCTTGCCCTGGGTAGTACCATGGTGTCATCGTAGCTCGCAGCAACCTCAAACTCTTGCTTGGGCTCAAGCAATCCTCTTGCCTCATCCTCTAAAAAAAAAAGAACTTGAGGAAAGGGTTCATGTTGAAAAGTGGGGGTGTGAGGCAAGGATGGACATTTCTTTTGGAATTTTTTTCTAAAGAAAAATGGTATTCCAGACTTGAGCGTGATATACTTTTTTTTTTTTTTTTTTTGAGTCAGTCTCACTTTGTCACCTTGGGTAGTGCCATGGCAACCTCAAACTCTTGGGCTTGAGCAATCTTCTAGCCTCAGTCTCCTGAGTAACTGGAACTATAGTTATTCACCACCACACCCACCTAGTTTTTCTATTTTTAGTAGAGACAGGATGTCACTCTTGCTCAGGCTGTTCTCAAACTTCTGAACACAAGCAATCCACCTGCCTTGGCCACTCCTGAACACAAGCAATCCACCCTCCTTGGCCTCCCAGTGTGCTAGAAGTACAGGCATGAGCCAATCGCCTCAGGATGATATTCTGAATGAAGTTTTAGAAGTCTTGACTGATGTGTAAATATCCACTTGCCAATGAAAATGAAGCAAAAGTTATTCAAGCTCCCCCTTGCCCTCATCTGTTCTCTAAGCAACAGTTGTAAGCATAAAAGATGAGTTTCCTTGTGGTACCAGGTAGGCATATATCCACCTACCCACTAGGTTTCTATAATTGAAGTCAACACTGACTATAAAAGTTACAACTGAAATCTTCCAGATAGGCTGAATTGAACAACAGGTTATTGTATTCTAATAATCCTGTCTTGCATATGAGGAAATAGGCTGAAAGTTTTTCTTCTGGTTCTGCTTCTGTGAAAAAGAAATGCAATTTTAGCAATTTCCCCTTTTCAGAGTTTGCTAATAAACTCCTTAGAGAAAGGATCTGAGAATTTAAGGTTCTTCTTTTGTATCACCTGTGCGAGGATTATTGGTATGTGTGTTGTAGAATGTGGTTTCATGATTCTTGGCAACCATTTAGGGGAAAGAATTACACCATGTACCAAAAGTTGCACCATGATAACCTCAAAGTATTATCTTGAGGCTCCTATGCAAAAGGTCAAGGTCTAGTGAAGCAAATTCACATTCCCTGTCTGATTATTCGACCTTAGTTGCTCTATCACTGGCTTTCATCTGCTAAACTCTTCCTGGCTCCTGATCATTGTACCTTTTTTTTCTCTACTGACCCAGTGAAAGAATAGTCCCATATTGCTAATTAAAAAGGAAAAAAAGCCTGAAAGCCTAAGCAGGCTACTTGGCAATTTGGAAGCAGCCACATTTTATCAGATGCAAATATTATTCTTTTTCCAAATGGAACTTCCAGAGTCTCAAAAGCCTTTAGTGAGACTATCTTGCTAGACACTACCACTCAGATACAATATTGCAATGCAGTTTAACACTAATCATCCAAAGTTAGGGCAGACTCCAAATATTAAGGGCACAGTCCACAGGAAAACTGCCTTCACTTCAGATGTTAGCAGCCAATTTGTCCCCAGGCCACCTGCATTTCTAAAAAACTGTCTACAAAGTTAGAAAATCTGATGGCCCCCTACAGGTTCAATAATTCATTAGAATGACTCACAGAACTCAGGAAACACTTTATTTATGATTGTAGTTTTGTTACAATAGATATAAATCAAGACCAGCCTGAAGAGCTACATAGGGGGAGGTCTGGGAGGGTCCCAGATGCAGAAGTTCTGTGCCCTTCCTTCATGGAGTCAGAACATGTCATCTTCCTGGCACATCAAGGGATCTACCAACCAGCAAGTTCCACTGAGCCAAGATGTCCACAGGCTTCTTGGGGTTTCATTATGTAGGCATGACTGATTGAATCATTGGCCCTGTGAATGAACTCTAACTCCAGCACCCTCCCCTACCCAGATATCAGTAGGTCAGGCTAATGCATAATTCACCATAACTTAATATCCAAGAGGTGCGCCATTGTGTATACTATTACATGTGCACCTGTGTGTGCTCTTAAATCAGGGCTTAGATCAGGCTGTATAAAACAAAAAGCCCTAAACACAATGGCTTAACCAAGACAAATGTTTATTTTCATTACACACAGGTAGGCAATCCAGTGCTAAAATGATGGTTCAAGGGGTCATCCTCTACCATCTTATACATGACTTCCAAAGTCCAATCACTTTATAGTCAATGTGGATACAAAACTCAAGCCATCACTTCCAGGAAGAAAGAAGAAGGATAAAAGAATTATTCCCCCAACTGGGTCAATTCCCTTTAAGCTGCCATCCCCAAAGTCCCATGTAACACTTGCACTTCTAGCTCATGGCTAGAACTTAGTGTAACTGAAAGAAAAGCTGAAAAAACTTTCAGCTGGGTTCATAGTCATCCCTCCAAAAATTACTGGAGTTTTCTTCCTAAGGAAGAAGGCAAGAAGATGTTGTTTAAGCAGCTAGCAGTGTCTACCATGTTGCGTTTATTTTAATTTTTTAAAAATAATTCAAAAAATAAACTTCTCAGAGATTCCATTATGAAAATGTGAAGATTATATCAGAAAGTTAATGTAATATAGAGCTATAGCTGAATGAAAGAAGTATTTTATCATAAAGATACTACATTTAGAATACATATCAGACTGGGCATAGTGGCTCACACCTGTAACCCCAGCACTCTGGGAGGCTGAGGCAGGTGGATTGATTGAGCTCATAAGTTCAAGACCAGGCTGAGCAAAACTGAGACACCCCCTCCCACCCTCTCCCCCCCACCCCCATCTCTAAAAAATGGCTGGGTGTTGTGGAGGGCATATGTAGTCCCAGCTGCCCCATTGAGACAAGAGAATTGCTTGAGCCCTGGAGCTTGAGGTGTGAGCTATGATGCCAGGGCATCCTACCTAGGGCAACACAGTGAGATACTGTCTCCAAAAAAAAAAGAAGAAGAAAAGAATACATATCAGAATTGAAACACAATTTCATTTGCTTCACTGTGTGAGGTCCTACCATACACATGGATACTATTCTGCTCAGAAGTATATTGTATGTAGTTCAAAAACAATTATTGAAAAAACTTTCTCTAAATGTGTTTTTCTGGCAACCAAATTCATAATTCTTCAATGTAGCAGGGATAGGAGACAAAAATTACTCTCATATTGTCATTTCCCATATTGCTCTGCAGAGAATGCCAGACTTTCCCAAATACACACCCTGAGAACGCAACAATATCCAGGCAGCTTTGCCAAAAACAGAAAAGGATTTGACTTGAGCAAGACAGAGTAACAAAAGTGAAATGCTAAGGATGAAAAAACCCTGAGAATAATACCAAGTTTTTAAAATTTATCAACACTAGGCCAGGCCCAGTGGCTCACACCTGTAGTCGTAGCACTCTGGGAGGCTGAGGTGATGGATTGCCCGAGCTCAGGATTTGAGACCAGCCTGAGCAAGAATGAGACCCTGTCTCTACTAAAAACAGAAAAACTGGCCAGGTATTGTGGTGGGTGGTTGTGGTCCCAGCTACTCGGGAGTCTGAGGCCTGAGGATCACTTGAGCCCAAGAGTTTGAGGTTGCTATAAACAATGATGCCATGGCACTCTAACCTGAAGCAGAGTAAGAACAGAGTGAGACTCTGTCTCAAAAAAAATAAAAAATAAAATAAAGATTTTCAAAACGCTAGTAATTTTCAAAGAAAGAATTTAGTACACACAACAGAACTAGCAGTAGCCATACCTAAGATGCTTTTTGTTTTCGCTCCACCCATAGGCCTACTACCCCCAAACTACCTAAAATAGTTGGTGGAAAAATAGCTGTGTGCCTGCTATGTAAATATATCTTCAAGTCATCTCCTTTAGTCCAAAGCTGCACCCCCCACTCTGTTCATTCAAATTTTTAACTCAGGCCAAGCAGGCACTGTGACTCATGTCTATAATCCCAGCACTCTGGAAGACAGAGATGGGTGGATTGCTTGAGGTCAGGATGTTGAGACCAGCCAGAGTAAGAATGAAACCCCCATCTCTACTGAAAACAAATAAACAAAAGAAAAAAAAAAAAAAAGAAAGAAAAACTAGCTGGGTATGGTGCACACATGCGTGTAGGGCCATCTAGTAGGGAGGCTGAAACAGGAGGATCATTTGAACCCAGGAGTTTGAGGTTGCTGGGAGCTAAGCTGAGGCCATGGCACTCTAGCATGGGCAACAGAGTAAGATTCTGTTTCAAAAAAAATTTTTTTAACTGGGCGGCTGCTGTGGCTCAGTGAGTAGGGCGCTGGCCCCGTATACTGAGGGTGGTGAGTTCGAACCCAGCCCCAGTCAAATTGCAACAAAAAAAATGGCCAGGCATTGTGGCGAGCACCTGTAGTCCCAGCTACTCAGGAGGCTGAGGCAAGACATTTAAGTCCAAGAGCTGGAGGTTGCTGTGAGCTGTGACTCCATAGCACTCTACCAAGGATGACAAAGTGACCCTTTGTCACAATTTAAAAAAAATTTTTTTAACTCAAATTCTGTCTTATATAGTTATACTAAGGGCACCAGTGAGAACTGGCTATTGTCTTCTGGGAAGCAAAGTTGAATAGTTCCCACAGAGCTGTATGGCCTAAAGTCCTAAAATATTTACTATCTGGCCCTTGACAGAAAATATTTGCTAAACCCTTCTTTGCTGTACAAAGTTGATATGCATTCATTGGTAACCCAAGTATTTATTAAGCACCTATATATCAAGTATACTATGTTCTTATTTTCTATGTAAGGAGGTTACAGATGAATGAAATAACATATAACTAATTGAAATGGTCACCGACTGCTACCTTGGGGTAAAAAATAGATTGCAATGTGAACATCTATAGGAGGCATTGATCCAGAATTGAGAAGGCGGTGCTGTAACCAGGAAAGGTTTTCTGATTAAAATAGTGTCTAAGTTGACACTGGATATTAAAGAGTTAGCCAGGCAAAGAGGTACAAGGAGCAGCAATTACAAAACCCAGAGAAAAATTAGAAAAAAATTACAAAATTTCAAATATTTCTTTTATTATAGTTGAGGTATGTCCTGTTTTGTAAGATGCTGAAAAAAGTCAGTGAAGATTCAGAGATACCAATGTCAGATTCATCGCGTGGCTAGTGGATGAAAACACTATCATTAATTTACTAAAATAGCACAAGATGGGCCACTGGCCCAAGACCAAAAAATGTAGCCACCCAGTATGTGTTGGAGCAGAAGGTGGGATATGATGATTAAGGGAAGTTGAGGCACCAGAGTAAAGGTTAACTGTGGAGAAGAAGACAGGAGTTGAGGGGTGGGATGAAATATATGAATAATTGCAAGCCAGTGACCTTGACCTGGACAGGGAGGCAGTGGTCTTGTTGGTAGTGTTCAGGCTCTTTAAGGACATTTCATAGGCAAAGATTCCCAGCAGTCCTGTCTTTAAGGACAGGCCACTGGATGGAAGTTTTGCTTCTGTAGCAAAGGAAGATAAAATTGCCCTCTTCATTAATCTTTCCAAATCCCTCTGCAGTTTGCGTCTGAAATTCTTTTGGTGGTAATAACGCCTTTTATTCCAGGTTTAGAGATATAGACATAAAATGCAAAATGTCAGTTGAAGTTAAAATATTGTAATTTATTGTGAGTAAGGTACAATCAGGCAATGAGCAAACAGATATTATCAGATCCTTTCTAGTTATAATTTATGGGATGTTAGGGAAGAGAAAGAGTCTTTAACATCCTTACAAATTTAGCTGAGGAGGAGTGAGTAAAAGTAAAAAGATACTCTGTCAGATTTAGGAAATGATTCTTTTATTTTAGTTGAGGCATATCCTGTTTTGTAAAATACTATATACATATACACACTTTTTTTTTTTTTGACAGAATCTCACTCTGTTGCCCCAGGCTAGAGTGCCCTTGCATCATAGCTCACAGCGAGGTTGCTGGGTTCTTCCTCCTGGGTTGTGAAGATTTCCTGCCTCAGCTTCCCAAGTACCTGGAACTATAGGTGCCTACCACAATGCATGGCTAGTTTTTCTATTTTTAGTAGAGATGGGGTCTCACTCTTGCTGAGGTTGATTTTGAACTCCTGAGCTCAAGCAAATTGGCCTGCCAGGGTGCTAGGATTACAGATGTGAGCCAACGTGTCCAGCCCCAGACAATGGTTTTCACAAGTTTGTCCAGGTGCATCGACAGACTTTAGTCTTCCTGCAAATTGAATTAAATTAATGAAAACTCAGGAAAGACAACTGTGCTCTTCTTTGGCAGGTCTGGTTTCCAGGTGGACAAGGGAACCTCAGAGAACAACTTCATCCTATGCTTTGGGAAAGACAGAGGGCTTAGGGGAAGGTCTGAGAGACCCTCAGGCTGCTTCCTCAGTCCAGGGCTTCTACCCACCATATTTTGAGGCTATTCAGTTTCTGACCCACAGCTATTCCATGTTCCATACAGATTTTGTGACTTTTCTTCAGTGCACACTTCTCCTAACTGGTCTAGCTCTATTTTTCCATTTTTTGACATGGGCATCAAAGAGGAATATTTTGAAATATTAAGATTTATTCCAATGTAAAAAAGTGATTTTCCCCTTAGAAATGAAATTTCAAAATCAAATAGTAATTTTGGAGTTTTGACATGTTTCTGCCCTTTCTTGATCCCCACCCTCCCACATTCCACTTTACAGATACTATAGAAAAATCGGTTTATTTCAACACCATTTTTACTTGCAAATAGTTTTTAGCACTGAGTGCTTAGCTCAGTCAGCTGTTTCCTTAGGTTTATAACACAAACTGTTCTGCATACCCTATGTGGGGCAGGTGGTGAAAGTGACAGAGGAATGCACGCAAGCCTTTCTCCCGTCCCTCTTTTTTTGAAGACATAAACGGTAAGAACATTCAGACTGCAAGGAGGGGAATTCGCGGACAAATAAAGGAATTAAATTGTGAACCGCCACGGAAGGGAAGTATGGATAACTTCAGATGGCCTATTAAAATATCTGCTTTGGGCAGCGCGTGTGGCTCAAAGGAGTAGGGCGCCGGCCCCATTTGCCGGAGGTGGCGGGTTCAAACCCGACCCCGGCCCCCCCTCCAAAAAAAAAAAAAAAAACTGCAAAAAAAACAATCTGCTTTAAGGACGTCCGCTACGCCCTGGCCTGACTTCACCTGGCAGAGCAACACCGGCGCCCGCTCCGCTGACACTCGGCCGCCCACGAGGGCGGCGCGGCGCCAGGGCGCGGGCTGGGCTCGCGGAGCAGCGCCCGGGAACTGCACTTCCCGGCGTGCCGCGCGCGGGCCCCAGCGGGCGCCCCTCGCCCCGCCCCTCGCCCCGCCCCCGGCCCCGGAGGCCGCCGCTCGGGGGCTGAGGCGAGAGGACCCCTGGCGCCGGGCTCGGCGGGGCGGCGCGGGAGGGCGCGCGTCCGCCGGGTGCTCGCGCGGGGTTGGTGGCGGGAGGCTAGGGGCCGCCGGGGCTCTGGGAGCCGGGGAGCACCGCTGCGTTCTTGGCGCCATCGGGAAGAACCGAGCGGAGGTAAGCGGACGCCCCCAGTCCTCTCTTCCTTTGTGCGGTGCCGTCTGCCCGCACCGCTGCCTCCCGCACCCCGGCCCCACGACCCAACACCGCCGGGCTCGCGCCTCCGGCGTGCGGAAACTCGAGCCCGGCTGCAGCCGCGCACACTCCACGGCCCGGAGCGTTTGGGCCCCGGACGGCGAGAGCTCTCGTCCGCGTTGCTCCCCTGCACGGCTTCTGTCGCCTCCGCTGGCACTGGGTCCTGTTTCCCAAGGGGAACCCCAGCCTCTGGCTCTGCCAGCCTCGCCGGCGACTCCTTGGTGTCCTCCTCCCAGTTTTTGGAGGAACAGAGAGGCAGGTGCTTGGCAGAGTCCAGGAGGGAACAGGTGCGGTGCGGCAGGCGCGGGTTCGGGGCCGACGCCCCCCGGATCCGCGGCCTGCGGGGGCGAGGCGAGTGGGCCATGTCCCCGCTACACCGCAGGGACTCGCAGCCCGCCCGGGGTCAGTCGCCTGCCCGGGACTTGTCAGCCTGGGGGGATTCATGGCCGCCCCAGGGCGAGGAAAGCACTACCTGTCCCGCACTTGCCCGCCTCGGGGGCTCGGTGCCTGTCCCCGGCTGGTGGAAGCACTGCCTGCCCGGGACTCGCCCAGACCGGGGACTTGCTGGGCGGGCTGGGGTACCTCCTCTGGCGCGATGGAGCAGACGGTGCCGAGGAGTGCCTCCTGGTGTGACACCAGAAACTGCAGCCTCTTTCAAAACACGTTTTACTGCCGCGGATGACAGCTATTTACTCTTTCCATTTAGTTCTGGGCTTAGTTAGTTTGCTGGCTTCTCAGGGAGGTAGATTCGTAATAGTTTGCATTTTCTAGCCTGTGCCTCGTGCTTTACCGAATTTACACCGTGCTAGCGTTTGCGCGCTCTGGTTTTTTTGTTTCTGTTTTTTGAGACAAGTCTCTCTCTCTGTTGCCTTGGGTAGAGTGCAGTGGCGTCATCATAGCTCACCGCAACCTCAAAGTCTCCGATTGGGCAATCCTCCTCCCTCAGCCTCCGGAGTAGCTGGGACTCCAGGCGCCTGTCACCACGCCCAGTTAGGTTTTTTGTTTTTCTGTTTTTAGTGGAGAGGGCGGGGGTGGCTCACTCTTGCTCAGGCTGGTCTCTGAACTCCTGAGCTCAGGCGATCCACCTGCCTCCTAGAGTGTTGGGATTAAAGGCATGAGCCACCGGGACGGGCCAGCTCTCTCTGGTTTGTATATTCTTCCCTCTTGGTAGTGTTCAATTTATCTGGTAAATTGTAGAAAACTACTTTTTCCCCAGTATCCCTTTTAATTCGTTTTAGTTGCATAACTTCATTTTTGACTCTTCATCCTAAACTAATGTTATCATTTTGGGATGATGCTTTGGGAAAAAGGGTTCTTAGAGCACAGGTGCTTTACGTACTGGTTGTACGTTTTTTCCTAAGCATTGTTTTTCTCCTGGATAAGTTGGTGATTGTCAGCTCTTGGTGTTCTTCATTCTCTCTGTATGAGGAAATCCTCTGTCTGGACTGCCCTCACTCCTGGCTGGCCAAAAGGTACACTGGGGCTTGGAGGTGACTGTTAGCATTAGCTACAGCTCTTCCTCCTACTTCCTCCTGGCACAGTTTGTCAGTCAAACTGACTGCCCAACACACCAAACTATGTAAAGATAATTATAAAACATGTTTCAAGATAACTGTAGTCAACTACATACTGTATATGCACTTAGCTTCGTTCTTATACTTAAAGCTGGTAGTTTGGTGGGGCATAGTTGCTCATACCTGTAATCCTAGCACTTTGGGAGGCTGAGACAGGGGGATTGCCTGAGCTCAGGAGTTCCAGACCAGCCTGAGCAAGAGTGAGACCTGTCTCTACTTAAAAGAGAAAAATTAGTTGGGTGAGGTGGTACTGGCCTGGAGTCCTTGCTACTCAGGCCGGCTGAGGCAAGAAGATCTCAAGGATATGGAAGAATAGCTGTACCTGATGGCCATTTGTATATCATCTTTTAGAGACATATCTATTCAGATTCATTTTCTTTTTCTTTAGAGACAGGGTCTCATTATGTTGCCCAGGCTGGCCTTGAACTTCTGGGCTTGAGCAGTCTTTCTGCATCAGCCTCCCAAGTAGCTGAAACTGTAGTTGCATGCCACAGTGCCTGGCCTTTTACTTAATTTTTAATCAGGTATTTTTTTAAATTATTAAGTTTTAGTTCTTTAGGATCTGGATATTAACCTTATCAGATATGTATAGTAGAACCTCTGTAGTTGACCTGATTTTCATAGACCAGACATGCATCATATGGTATGTATCAGTAGAGTAAGCCTAGTTCCTTATGTTGACAGAGGTTCTTTTTTTTTTTTGCGATAAGAGTCTCACTTTTGTCACCTCCTGGTAGAGTGCTGTGGCATCATAGCTCACAGCAACCTCAGACTGTTAGGCTCAAGTGATTCTCTTGCCTCAGCTTCCCGATAGGTGGATTTACAGGCACCTGTCACAACACCTGGCTATTTTTAGAGACAGAGTCTCACTCTAGCTCAGGCTGGTCTTGAACCTGTGAGTTCATGCAATCCAGAGTGCTGGGATTACAGGCAGCAGGCACTATGCCCAGCCTGAATTTACAGAGGTTCTGTCATATTTGGAAATGCTATTTTCTCTGATTCTGTGGGTTACCTTTTCACTCTATTGATTGTTTCTTTTGCTGCACAGTTTTTAAACTTTAATGTAGTTCCATTTGTCTACTTGTGCTTTTGTTGCTTATAGTTTTGGTGTCATTCTACATTAGCCAGAAATCGTTGCTAAACCCAATGTATAAGGGATTTTTTCCTCCTTCGTTTACCTTTAGTTTTTTTTTTTAGAGACCTAGAGTCTCATTTTGTTGCCTTTGGTAGAGTGCTGTGCTATCACAGCTCACAGCAACCTCCAACTCCTGGACTTAGGCGATTCTCTTGCCTCAGCCTCCCAAGTAGCTGGGACTACAGGCGCCTGCCACAATGCCTGGCTATTTTTTTGTTGCAGCTTGGCTGGGGCTGGGTTGGAACCCACCACCCTCAGTATATGGGGCTGGTGCCCTACTCACTGAGCCACAGGCGCTGCCCCCTTTACCTTTAGGGCTATGTTTAGGTCTTTAATTAACTTTTAGTTAATTTTTATATACAGTGTAAAATAAGAGTCTTTGTATGTGATATCCAGTTATTATTTAGTGACTTTTTATCACCAGTAATTTTATTTGCTCTGAATTCTGTTATATATAATAACATACTTTAATTTTTTAAAAATTATTTTTCAGTTTTTTAAAAATTACTGTTGACATGGTATATCTTTTTTCTAACTATTTGTGTTTTTATACTGAAAGTAGATATTTTCCTACATACAAGTTATAATTGGTTTAAGTTTCTTTTTTGACATTGTAGATTGACTTGCAATTAAAAAAAATAATAGGTCTTGTGTACCCTTTACACAATTTCCCTCAATGGTAACATCTTACATAATTTTAGTACTGGGAGATTGACATTAATGCATTGTATTTACCTTACTCACCCATTTCACCCATTTTACATGTACTTGTTTGTATGTATATGTGATCACATGTATAGATTCATGTGGTCACTTCTACAATCAAGATATAGGATGGTTCCTTCACATGTACCTCTTGTGATACTCATTTATAGCCACAGCCAATTCCCTTCTCTCATTGTTCCCTAACCTCTGGCAACCAATAATCTGTTCTTCTACTCTATAATTTTGCCATTTCAAGAGTATTATATAAAGAAAATTAGGCCGAATAGTTTTTTCCCTTCAGTATAATTTCTTTGAGATCCCTTCAGGTTGCTGCATGTTTCATTACCATGTCCTTATTATTGCTGAGTAGTATTCCTGCATCTCTGCCTTTAATTGAAGGTGCTTAGTCCATTTATATTTAATATTATTATTAACATACTTAGATATAAATCAGCCATCTTGCTGAGGGTTTGCCATACGCTGACCAGGGGTTAAATCATACTAAGTGTTAACCTCCCTCCCCCAGTTATTCTGGTTACTTTCCCAGCATTTATTTTTCTTTTCTTTAGATATTTTTATTTATTTATTATTTCGGGTTAATGTGAGGGTTTAAACAACTGGATTACAATGTTTGCATTTGTTAAGTAGAGTCCCTCTTGTAGTTGTGTTCTGTACCTAAGAGGTGTACCATATACCCTTACCCTTCATGGTGTGCCCATGAAGTAGGAGCACGCCATCCCTTCTTTCCCCCTTTTGTTACTCTTCCCCCCCCCAACTTGAATCGAATTGAGTTTTTCTCTTATGTGAGCATGTATTAGATATTCTACTGGCTTCATATTAGTATTGAGTACATTGGATACTTGCTTTTCCATTCTTCTGATACTTTACTAAGAAGAATGTGCTTCAATTCCATCCAGGTTAATACAAAAGATGTAAAGTCTCCATCTTTTTAATGGCTGAATAGTATTCCATGGTATACATATACCACAGTTTATTAGTCCATTCCTTGATTGTTGGACATTTGGGTTGTTTCCACATCTTGGCAGTTGTAAATTGTGCTGCGATAAATAATCTAGTCCAAATGTCCTTATGATATAGTTTTTTTTCTTCTGAGTAGATGCCTAGTAATAGGATTGCAGGGATCTGACAAGGAGTTGATAACTAAAATCTACAGAGAACTCAAATTAAAAGAGCAAACAATCTCATCTATTACTGGGCAAGAGACATGAACAGAACCTTCTCTGAGGAAGACAGATGAATGGCTAACAAATACATAAACACATGAAAAATCCTCATCATCTGAGAAATACAAATGAAATGCTAAGATAGCACCTAACCCCAGTGACATTAGACCACATCACAAAGTCCCAAAGCTGCAGGTGCTGATGTGGATGTGGAGAGAGGGGAACACTTGTACGCTGTTGGTGGGACTGCAAACTAATACAGCCTCTTTGGAAAGAAGTATGGAGAATCATCAGAGAACTCAAATTAGACCTCCCATTTGATCTCATTAAGTGTTTTTTTATAAGTAAAATTGTTTTGGAACACATGTATGCTCATTCATTTACTATTTGTCCATGGCTGCTTTTATGCTACAGAGTTAAGTAGTTAAGTAAGTGGGTAAATGACCCACAAAGCAAAAAATATTTACTATCCAGAGTTTTACAGAAAAGGTTTTCGATTCCGGATTGTGCTGTTTGTTTTCTATTTTTCCCATATAGTCTTTGTTGGTTTTGCAGCAGGAATATGAGCTTAAAAGAGATGTTACAGTGGTTGGTACCTGGCAGAATATCTACAAATGCTTTCTCTTAGACCTAACAGAAGATGTCATATGAGTTTTCTGTTCTATGAAACATGTTACCACAAATGTAGCAGCTTAAAATAACATATATTTGTTATTTTACAGTTTCTGTGGGTCAGGAGTCAGGGCATACTCAGTTGCATCTTCTACTTGGGCTCTCACAAAGCTTTAGTCAAGGCGTTGGCCAGGCTGCATGCTTTTGTGGAAACTCAGCTGTGGAAAAATCTGCTTCTACGTTCATTCAGGTCAGTGGCAGGATTTATTTCCTTTGCAGCTGTATGACTGAAGACTCTAGATTTTTTAATTGACCATCAGGTACAGTTTGACTAGGGATTGCCTGTAGTTCCTGCTACATGGCTCTCCCCATGGTAGTTTGCTTTTAAAGGCCTGCAGGAGAGCCTCTCATTCCAGTCTGTTCACATGGTATTATATCACACAAACAAGAGGGTAACATCCCTTCACTTAGTGTGCAGGTTTTTCCTGCATATGATTATATATATGAAGAATTTACTCATTGAGGAGTCACCGTTATATGTGTCTGCCACAGAAACCTTAAGAAAGATATTAATCACATTAATCTGTAGTCTTACATTGATTATATTGGTTCCTGTCAAAAGCTGAAAATGATGACATTAAAGAACCTAATGCAGCTAATGTTCTGGTTAAGGTGTTTATAATTTTTTGAAACTGCTGTTTCCCACTCTCTCTAATATCAATATTTGCAACATGGTTTATAGCTTCATAAATACTTGTAAACCCATTATTGTATTCGATGTAATTCTTAGCCAAGTGTTACAAGGTGGATAGGTATCCCTGCTGATAGATGAAGAAACTGAGGGTTAATAAAGCTTTCATGAAAATCTCCCAGCCAGTAAGTGATGGAATGTGTGTTTTACCTTAAAGTCCTTTGCTTTTGGTACTAAAGTAGAATGTAGCGTAGAACTATTGATGGTGCAGATATTTACCAAATATGCTTCGATTATGATTTTATGTGTAAATATTAATACATTCTACATGAAATGTGAACTAAATGAGATCTTTATCACGATGTACTAGTTTCGATGCCTAGCTGTACAGTATCTCTCATCCTCAAAATATCCTGTTAAGTGGTACCTCCGTTTCATGGAAGAGATAGCGAAGGCCTAAACAGGTTATCATTTACTCAAAGTCACACAGTTGGTAAATGGTGGAACCATTATCTGACTTCAGAATCAATTCTAGGATGAACCTAATTCAGTCAGAATAACTTTGTTTTTGCGTTACATTGCTGAATAAAGCCTCTAAACCTAAAATTTTTAGTTCATAGCCTCTCTTTTTGAAGATAGTGCATTTCACATGACAAAGTCATGTCCTATTAAGTTGTTCCTATTGGATTTTAAATTTCTTACTGATATGAAATAATTAGCTGAATTATGTGACATTTAGCATAAAATCTACAAAATTATTTGTCCTTTTTAAAATAATGATTGATATAGTTATTACATCCGTAGTATTAGCAAACTATGCTAACAAGTTTTTTTCCTTTTGGCTTGTCTCTGTTTTATAGTTGATTTTTCAATCACAGCAAAGTACAGTGGTACTTGAATGGGTTTTGGAAAATGTCTAAAGTTTAGTGGCTGCAGCTACTTTCTGCCTTCTCTCCAGCCTTTAAAAAAGAATAAATGGGATGTTTGAGAAGAGTGATGTATTAAAAGAAGGGTTTTGCAAATGGCTTCAGACTCTGTGAATGGAAAACAAGCTAGGAATCACTTCACCAAGGGGAAAAGACACCAGCAGCTAAAGAACAGATCTTCAGTTAGTGATGGTGGTGGAGAGGACTCTTTTATTTTTGAAGCAAATGAAGCCTGGAGAGATTTTCATGGTTCTCTTCTTCGATTTTATGAAAATGGAGAGCTTTGTGATGTCACCCTAAAGGTGAGGCTGCCTTTTTTTCTTACTTCTCTTAACCTCTTCAGTGTACTATGAAAAATGGGGATTTCTGTACCCATGCAAGGTAAATTTTTGGTGTTATAATTGTTTGTTATGGTCAGTTTTTAGTCTCCATCTTTTTTTATTGAAGGGAAGGGGATGTAAGGGAGAGCGGATGAAGAGGGATTAGCATAAGGTGAGATTATTGTACAAATTTAACATGGAAATTCATTCTTTCTTAATTTAACTTAGAGCTCTGAAACTCTAGAACAATAAATAGGTATTATTGGTGAAATTAATGAATTTCCAGTGACTGGATAAGTTTTTCACTTATGAATTTAGATATCTTTATGTATTTGCTTATTATTAATACAAACTAGAAGTCAGGAATTCTTGGTTATTTTCTTGGCTACACTAGTGTTTTACTATATTTCCCTATTCTGGTAATTTAACCTCTATTTTATTGTTATCGTACATATGTTAAGGGAGATTGTTTATCTAGAAATAGTCTTATCTAGATTTGGATGAGAAAGTCTTTAGTGAACTTTAAAGAATAATGTTGTTTTGCTTAAAAAAAAGTTTTAATAAAATGGGAAAAGTGGTAAAGCAATGTTGAAGAGCCTGTGTTCCGATTCTTTCCCATTACACATTTGAAGTACTTTCTTATTCTTATCTCTCAGTGTAATATTAAATTTGGGGGAGGGATTCGTATGTATCCATGCATCATTTTCTTCATGAGATTTGCCATGTTAGGCGCTCTTAGATTTTGCTTTCTGTTCCTGTTCACAGTTTCTTAGAGCTCAGAGTGTTATGGGAATTGAGGGCATACTGGAAGAATCAGATTAGGGGATACTCAGCAAAAACCTATAAACTGCAACCATAGGTATTGAGTTTTAGGTCCAGAAGTGTATGTTATACTGTGGATAACCAACCTATATTCTCTTTCCTTAAACTCTTAGTGTCCTTAAGTATTTCTAGGTCTTAAAATACTAACAAGAGAAGCTTTATATAACTCTGCTAGCTGTGTAAAATTTAGCTATGTGTATATTTTAATGACAGAACCCTTGTTTTCTGATCCATATGGCATATTATGTTTAATCAGATGCCAATTGCTCTGATTTTCAACTCTAGTGTGAAATTTAGTGACCTATACTGGCTTTGGCAAAAATAAAAGAAATGTAAAATAGATTATTTGAATTTGATCAGTGTCAGTTCAGTGTGTCTATGAATGAATGGAAAATATTTAAATAAAATCTTATTGGTTTTATAAATTTTTAAATTAGATTTTAGAATAATGTTATAAGCTATTGCATATAGACCTTATTAAGTGAAAACAAGGATTTAGCCATTTTAGGAGAAGTAATAACTAGACTCCAAGTTTTGTTTTTATTTATTTATTTTTTTCGTTTTGGGGGGACAGGGTCTTACTTTGTTGCCCTTGGTAGAGTGCTATGGCCTTACAGCTCACAGCAACCTCAAACTCTTGGGCTTAAGTGAGTCTCTTGCTTCAGCCTTTCAAGTAGCTGGGACTACAGGCACCTGCCACTATGCCTGGCTATTGTTAGACATGAAATCTTGCTCTGGCTCAGGCTGGTCATGAACCTGTAAACTCAGGCAATCCACCTACCTTGGCCTCCCGGAGTGCTAGGATTACAGTCGTGATGGATTTATTTCTTAATTCTAATTTAATATTTCTTCAACTTTCAGAATTTAACTGAGAATTTAATTTGGTTTAGACCAAATAGGATTATGGGTAATTTATAATGCTATGTTCAACATAAACTATACATTTTAGATTCATGTTTATCTTGAGGATTGTTTCTTAATGTAATTTTATCTCCTTTATTAGTGTGTTTCCTTTGATCATTACTTTTAGGACATTTTAGAAAGACATATCACAAAATTTGTTTTATTGTTCATATGTAAGCTCATTAGCCCATTGCTCAATTCCAAAATGTGTACCTAGGCAAATACATTGATTTAGGAAATTATTAGAGGTGGAGCCTCACTGTATTGCCCAGGCTGGTCTTGAACTCCTGGGCGCTAGCATTCTTATTGCCTCAGCGTGGGGCCTAAAGCACATGCCACTACAGCTGGCTCACTTAGGAAATTTTTACTAAGGTCTTAGTCTTGTCCTTGGAGAGCCCAGATAAATTTAAATAATCTACTTTACTTGCCTGAGGGAACTAGAAGTTTAGCAGAGTGATATGCACATATGCAGTTAACTAGAACACAATTTAGCAATTGCTATTTTCATGGTATTTTTCTAGAAGCATAGGAGAAAATCTATTAATTATGTCTAAGGTAATTAGAAAGGCTTCACACAGGAGGTTATATATTATCTTGAGGTCATTCCAGGGAGAGATAAAACTTGACTACCTATTTTTAAGTTGTTTATTAGTAAAAATATTTTTAAGCAATATATCTAGTGGCAGCTTTAAAATTAGATATGGGGGAAACAAAAAGGGCAGGGAGAATTTGTCTTGACTCGCATGATGCTCATTACTTAGATTATTAGGTATTATATATAGATCAACAAAAATAACATTTATAAAGACGCTTTTACTTTGAAGAAATGTCAGTGTCCATATTAAAGATCATAATTTTACTTGAAGAAGTTAACAGAGATTATTAGAGCAGCACAACCCCCATGCCACCTCTTGATGTTATCACCAAATACATCTTATTTAGTTTCTTTTTTGAAAGTGCTTGTTTTTGTGATTTTTAAAGCATGTATTTGTGAGATAAACTTTTTGAAGACTTGAAGTAGTATAATTATGTGCTGTCATTACTTTTAACTGACTAGGTAAGAATAAGTGCTCAGAAAGATTGCAGGGAAGCAAAATGTATGAACTACATTATAATAGTATACTCTGCTGGCTGTGGTGGTGCATGCCTGTATTCCCAGCTACTAGGAACCTAAGGCCATAGGATGGCTTGGCCCCAGGAGTTCAAGACCAACTGAGCCACATAGAGACAGAAATGATAAAATTATTACCCTTAACAACAGTTAACACTTGCCCATCTTAGTTTATTTGTGCTGCCAGAATAAGATACCACAGCGTGGGTAATTTATCAATATTAAAAATATATTTCTCAGAGTTCTTAAGGCTGGGAGTCTAAGATCAAGGCACTGTCAGGTTGAGTGTCGGATGAGCGTTCTTCTCTTCTTCCAAGATGGAGCCTTGCTGTTGTGTTCTCTAGAGGGGACGAGCACCGTGTCTTCCTCACATGGTGAAGGGTTAAATGGGCCAAAGCTAGGCCAGTTCCCTTTTGTCCTTTCTTTTTTCTCTTTCCTTTCTTTTTTTTTTTTTTTTTTTTTGCGGTATTTGGCTGCTGCTGGGTTTGAACCCGCCACCTCCAGGTTATATGGAGGCCAGCGCCCTACTCCTTTGAGCTACAGGTGCTGCCCTCTTTTCTTTTTTTATTTTTATTTTTGGAGACAAAGTCTAACTCTTGCTAACTGGGCGAGGGTGCAGTGGTGTGATCTTAGCTCACTGCAACCTCAAACTCCGAGACTTAAGTGATCCTGCCACTTCAGCCTCCTGAGTCGCTGGGGTCATAGGTATATGCCATCATATACAGGTTATTTTTTAAGTTTTTGTGAAGAGAAGGTCTGACTGTGTTTCTCAGGCTGGTCTAACTGGCCTCAGGCAGTCCTCCTGCTTTGGCCTTCCAACTGAGATTACAGGTGTGAGCCACCAAGATTGATCCCTTCTATATTACGCTTTTATCAATAAAAGTACATTTTTGCCTACTTACAGTGATTAAAGTCAGTGGATTATTTAAAAGAGTAGTTAAGTGAGTTAAAAAGGCAAAATTACAAGGAATTAAACTGGGAAAAATTAAAGCTTACAAAGTTATATAGTCTTGGTATAGGTTTTTTAGTTTGTTTAAATCTATTTCTGTTCCTCTCTGTCTCTTCTGCACTTTTATTTCAATGTACTTCTCAAACACTTAATTTAAGTGGTTAAGTGGCATAATTATAAACATTTCAACCCCTTGGCAAAAAAATAAAAATAAAAACCATTTCGGCTCGGCGCCTGTGCCTCATCAGGCTAAGGCGCCAGCCATGTACACTCGAGCTGGCAGGTTCGAATCCAGCCCGGGCCCGCCAAACAACAATGATGGCTGCAACCTCCCCCCCCAATAAAAAAAATTTTTCAACAGCTAATGTGGTGAGATTTTAGTGGGCTTTTTCTTTTATGTGAAATATATCATTTCAAGATAATTAGATAGAAATAAAGACACATCAGTTGAGCATAGTAAATACTACTAAATATTGATTGATTTATTTTGTGCTCTGATTGAAATAATACTACTCAGAGGGGTTGGAAGAATTAATTAAGTATATGAAAAACATGTAGAATAGTGTCTGGCATATAATAAATTCTAAATCATATTTGCTGTTATTGTCATTAATTTACAGAATCCTCCTAAAATATTATATGAGATAATATAGAAAACCACAGTTTTATATGTGTAGATATGTGTATAAAAGATAAGTGGCTTATTTGGAAGGAAAAAAATTACCTGATGGTAAGAAACTGGCCTAGATTGAAAGTTTGACCAGAAGATTGCATTATTAAAACAAATATTCTAAATTTGTCTGTCTATAATTTTTGTCCATGCTATATAACACAGGCTCAATGCTGATCTGAAGCCGATTCTGATACTAAGTTATTTCTTGGTTTGTTTGTTCTGAACAGGTTGGCTCAAAGCTAATCTCTTGTCATAAGCTGGTGCTGGCTTGTGTTATTCCCTACTTCAGAGCCATGTTTCTCTCTGAAATGGCTGAAGCCAAGCAAACACTGATTGAGATCAGAGATTTTGATGGTGACGCAATAG
>CAUYON010038324.1:0-22560 GCA_963573935.1 Arctocebus calabarensis
TGTGGTCCCAGCTACTTGGGAGGCGGAGGCAGGAGACTCGCTTGAGCCCAGGAATTGGAGGTTGCTGTGAGCTGCAATGCCACGGCACTCTATCCAGGGTGACAGCTTGAGGCTCTGTCTCAAAAAAAAAAAAAAAAAAAAGAAAAGGAAAGCTGCTTTGGGCTTATGGAATATGTGATCTTAGAGACACATGGAAGAGGGGGTTTGTGACTAAGGGAGGGAATCTGCCTGAGAGCCTAAGTTAAGTGAAGATTTTGTTCCTAACCAAACCATTCAGCCCAAAATGGCTGGCAAAGACCATCTAAGTGTACTATAAGCTAGGCCAAGGTTCAGGGAAATCCCACAACCCTGGGCCTATCCCTAGTCCCAAAAGCCAGGGGTGAAGGGACAGTCTATATTCTGATACTGGCTCAGGGGCTCTTACCTGCATCAGCTGCCACTATCTTGGCAATCTGGCTGCGCAGGTGGCTCAGCTCGTCCTGCAGCTCAGTGGTACGGCTTAGGGCTGGCAGGGCTGGCTTCTTCAGGGCCAGAAGCCTTTCCTGTGATCCACGCAGGTTGGGTACTGAGGCATTGCGCTGCATGACAATCAGGGGGCTGGGCTTCCAGGTATGCCTCAGAGGGCGTGTATCACTCCTGGACCCGAGAAAGACAAGTATGTCAGTCAGGGACAACAGACCACAGCACCCCTCAAAAATTCCTTACCCTACTCTCACTACAATAAGACACTCAGGTTATGCTTCCCTCTGAGCCTACAGCTTTCATTTCTTTTTTTTTTTTTGAGACAGAGCCTCAAACTGTCACCCTGGATAGAGTGCTGTGGCATCACAGCTTACAGCAACCTCCAATTCCTAGGCTCAAGTGAGTCTCTTGCTTCAGCCTCCCAAGTAGCTGGGACTATAGGTGCCCGCCACAACGCCCTGCAGCCATCATTGTTGTTTGGCGGGCCCGGGCTGGATTCGAACCACCAGCTCAGGTGTACGTGGCTGGCGCCTTAGCCCGTTGAGCCACAGGCGCCAAGCCCCACAGCTTTCATTTCTATTGCCCTCAGCCTCGCCCAAGCACCCTTCTTGCTGCCTGCCACCTCTTTTGGGAAGGAGCTTCCAGTTCCCCTACTGCTTCAGCTACCTGACCCGGGCATATGTCTCCTCTTCATCTGCAGCAATCCAGGCAATGTCAGCCAAGGTGGGGACTGGGGGCACATCTCTCAAACATAGGTCCGAGATGTTGGGCAGGGTCTATGGGGAAGCAAAATTCATCAACAAACATTTAATTGACACCATGATGAGTCAATCAGAAATTGCATAATACATAAGAAGGCAATCTATTCCAGCACTGGCTGTCAGGAAAGCTAGCTAGGGAGGAGTTGAAGGTTGTTGGTTGGAAATACATTGATTAAGAGGCCAGATGCAGGCTTGGCGCCTGTGGCTCAACGGGCTAAGGTGCCAGCCACGTACACCTGAGCTGGCGGGTTTGAATCCAGCCCAGGCCTGCCAAACAACGATGGCTGCAACCAAAAAATGGCCGGGCATTGTGGTGGGAGCCTGTAGTCTGAGCTACTTGGGAGGTGGAGGCAAGAGACTCGCTTGAGCCCAGGAACTGGAGGTTGCTGTGAGCTGTGATGCCACTGCACTCTATCCAGGGTGACAGCTTGAGGCTCTGTCCAAAAAACAAAGAGACCAGATGCACAGGAGTCTGTGGGATTACAAATAGTTCAGGGCCTTAAGTGGGACTGGTCTGAGTTATTTCTTAATGGAGATGCCCACTGTATAAAACCACCCTATTCTCTGGTGAGAATATAGGTGCAAGATCATCAAAACCTATTACAGTAACAGGAAATTTTTCTTGACTAGCTATTTGTAGCATCTTTATAGCTAATTGGGATCTACATTGTTACAGAAATGTTGTTTTAAACAAAACTGGTAAATTGAATATATCTAAATAGGAAGAAATATTTATACAAAAGGAACCATCATAGGATTTCTTTTTTTTTTTTTTTGAGACAGTATCAACTCTGCTGCCCTGATAGAGTGCCATGGCATCATCATAGCTCATAGCAACCTCAAAATCTTGAGCTCACGTGATCCTCCTGTCTTAGCCTCCTGAGTTTCTGGCACTACCAGTACCAACCACGATGCCCAGCTAGTTTTTTCTATTTTCAGTAGGGATGGTCTAGCTCTTGCTCAGGCTGGTCTTGAATTCCTGAGCTCAGGCAATCCACCCACCTTGGCCTCCTAGAGTGGTAGGATTACAGGCATTAGCTCCATAGTAGGATTTCTTAAAATAATCCTCAACTCATATAAATAACCAAAAACTAGAGATGCTGTATAAATGACACCAGGTTAAATGAAAAACTAGGAAGATTAAACCATATGTTGACTGTAATTACAACAAAGTGAAAAATAAGCACCTATGAGTGGAAAAAGAAAGGAACTATACCAAGACCTTAACAGTTATTTTGTAATGACTATGATTATAGGTATTCTCTTCTACTTTCCATAATTTAATTTTTTATAAGGTTAAATTTTAAAAATAAGATTTCCTTAAATAATATTTAAGGTAATTCACAACAGAACTCTAGAGTTAATAATATTTAATAATAAATGTACACCTATACATGAGTTAAATCCGTCTGTCTCTACTGCAAATTAGTAGATGGACAAGGGTTAATAGTTCTTGGATTTAGTAGTTAAGTGACAGATACTCCAGGATCACCCAGAGGAGGACTTCCACTGGCCCAGGAGCTACTGCTAAGAAGGGCCTAAAGGAGCCTCCATTTACTTTCCTGGATTAGTTCTGAATGCTCCTTTATACCTGGCAATTAGATGAGTTAACACATATCAAGTACTTAGTGCAGTTCCTGACACACAGTATGTATTTAGTAAATGTTAGTATTACAACTACTACTCATATGTACTGATTCTATGGGAGCCTGTGCCCTTGATTGTTGTTTCTGTCTCTGACAATCTGCCCAAAGGAATGAAGAGGGCAGGGGCAACCTCCAAGGATTGTCACACTCCCTAGCCATCTTTCCCTTTATCTTATTTAAAAATTTTTTTGAGACAAAGTCTGGACTTTGTTGCCCTTGAGTGTCCTGGCATCGTAGTTCACAGTAACCTCAAACTCTTGGGTCAAGTGATTCTCTTACCTCAGCCTCCCACTCAGTAGCTGGGACTAAAGGCACCCGCCACAATGCCCGGGTAATTTTTAGAGACCTCTTGCTCAGGTTGGTCTCGAACTCCTGAGCTAAGGCAATCCACCCACCTCAGCCTCCCACTTTCCCTTTATTTTTGAGGCTACTGAGGTAGTTAGCACCACATCCTGCCCAGGCCCTTTAGGCAATTCTGAATAACTGGGAATCTGGGTCATGAAATAGTTCTTCCTAATTCTACTCCCCAAAGACTTCCAATCCCATTCCTGACTCTTATTACCAAACCCTGACACCTAATCTAGATCCACTTTCTACACAGACTTTGCAGTTTAGCATCTGATACTCAAATTCAGTTCATTCATTTCTGTTTCTACCAGCGTCCACATCCTTTGTGTAGGCAGAAAGCAGAAGTACTTCTTCATGTCCCAGCTCCCCAAAGACAGGTAGATCTTAACCATCCACCCTGCAGCTGGAACTCACAGCTGCTACTTAGCTTTCCATTACAGAAAAGGGTTTGAGACCTGAAACAGGCAGGAATCTCTGCTGCACACTGGTGCTAAAGGATCCCTAGACACAGAAGTAAGACTGAAATAGCCCGTTTTTGGGGGCTATTGGAAGAAGCAGCCAGATTGGCCAGAAAGAGAAAGCTAAGGAATTAGGGTCTCAGGGGAAATCTAAAAGTAGTGGCAAAGTGACTAACTCTAAGAGCTGGTAAAGAAAAGCAGAATTTAATTCAAGCGTCCCAACAGTCAGTGTCCCAAATATCAAAGCACAGACAAAATTATTCTGGATCTTAGCAGTGGATCACTTGGCTTTAAAAAAAAAAAAAAAAAAACTAGTCTGGAGATCTGGTTCAGCAAGGGCCAATGACCTGCTCTGTTAAACTGGACTGTATAGCCTAACGAAATCAGTCACTTAGCAGAGGAACAAAGGTACAATACTATTAACTTATAAGCAAATTGGAAGTATGACTGTTGTGATCATAGATTTATATGCAATTAGGAACTTGCATATAAATTAGTGACCAGGATCCATTATAAGCACTTGAACATTTCTTGATAAAATAGTGACCAAGAAACACCTTGCCTTGGCAACGCTAAGGGGTCTAAGGCACAGAAGCAGCACTGTCCCTACCAGACTCTGAGCCTCTACCTTGCCCTTCTAGCATACTCACCTCAAAGGATGCCCGGGGACATGGCTTCAGGGGTAAGTTGGTTCCGATTCTTCTCACTACACTTCGAGCAGCCCCATGTGGCTTGTTTTGCCAGATTGGGATAGTCTAGAGCAAAGACAGGCAAAGACAGCCATAACCTGAGAGACAAAGAGTCCAACTACTATCCTCTCCTTTAACCGAGAGACTTAATTCCCCAATCCTAGGGACAGGACACTGTCAGGGCAGGGGAAGTCAAATCCAAGAAGATACCTGCTGCTGCTAAGGCAATGTTTTGAGGACCTAGGTAAAGGGTGAAGAACTGGGTGAGTATAGGGATCGTACAGGCTTTTCTCCCCTTCCTCTGTACAGAAAGTCTAAATAAAACACACTGACTCCTGAAGTGCCCCAAGACCATGGTTGGTTCTTCCTGGGAGGTAGAGTGGGAGGGCAGCCCCACCCCAATTCTAGGCCTCAGGAAAGGAAGAATTAATTGGAGAGTCTCAGAACATCAAATATTATATTTCAGCACACCCAACCTTCTCCATCATACCCCTGCCCTGGGAATGTCGCTTACCACATTGGCTTCCATTCCTGACATTTCAACCAGCTCCTGCACTTGAAGGACAAGGCAGTTACAGCTCCGGGAGGCGTGAGGCGTGAGTCCTTCATATCAGGCCATCTAGAGGAACACCAGATTTTCCTTCCTGTAAAACAACCCGCACAGTGGGGACTCAATGGTACCACAGAAGTCCCACAAAACCAGGCCTCTCAGAGGCATGACTGACACCAAGGGGTCTCTCAAGTGTCCCAGGGGAGAAAACTGGCCCAGACTCTTAAAGGTTCTGTTCCAGGCTTGCTGGGTGAACTTGGCTGGCCCAGAGAGCCTTTCTGGGTCCTTACTGAGGCAAAATTTCTAAAGATGTAAACAGAACCCTTTGGCAGCTACAAAGCACATAGGAAAGCCAAATGGTAGGTACCAGCCAAGTTCAGGATTCATTCTTGAAGATGAGACGTAAAAGTCCAGCATGTGCCACCAGCCTAGCACTGTTGGGCTCTTGCAAGGAGAGATCAGAGAGAAAAGAGAACAAATGGCCAGCTCATGCCATTCTCGGTAAACTGGGCTACAGGGAAAAACAGCCAAAAAGTTTTATCCTGGCTCAGCCACCAACAAGCTTTCTGAATGTTGGCTTTTCTGTCTGTAAAAAGGGGACAAGAAAAGCTGCCACTCTAGGCTACCTTAAGGGTCAGTGGGTGAAACGGGAGATTTTGAAGTGCTCAGTGAACTGTTAAAAGGTGATACAGGTGAATCAGTCACTCCTGATTGTATTCTTTACAGCTGTCCTTGCTGCTGAGCAGATGCAATCAGTGAGCTATTCCCTTGTCCTTCAAACAATACCCACTTGTATCAGGCCCTTTGCTAGGTACAGTAGGGGCTATGGAAGGACTAAGACACAGTCATCCTCTCAAGGAACTCACAATCCAGCTGAGAGATAGGACATGAATACATAATCCCAGCAAATGCTGACTATCACTACATCTAGAGTTATATGCCCAGACACTAGGCAGGTGGCCAAATGAGTTCAGCCCTCTGGCCCCAAGGCCCTGTGGTGAACTTAGGGGGAGCAGAAAGGGAAGAAAAGCAAAAGGAGCAAGAGCACAGGTCCATCACAGGCACGGGAGGGAGGAGCAAAATAGGATAAGGCTGCAAAAGACTGGGGATCAAGTCATGAAGGCTAGGAACGCCTGGGTGAGAAGTCACCAGGGAGCTTCAGGTGGGCTCTGAACAGGGGAGGAACTGGACTGACGAAGCAGCTCTTTCTGAAGATCTCGCTTGCAGAGTCTTTTCCACCCCGGGGAGAGGAAGAGGACTTTATGATACACAGTGGGGAAAGGAGGCTGGAGAGAGGAAGGGACTTATCTAAGGTCTTTCAGTGGTCATGCCAGTGGAAAGTCTGCTCTTGCATGTACTCATCTTCTGACTTCAGTTCAAGCCTTTTATCAAAGTCCCCCTGTGTGCTAAATGTCAGTGCCTGCCACAAATTCCACATAACAGCACTACTCTGTGCTTTGTTTGCACCTCCTCTCCACCTTTACTTCCAAAGACTCAGTTGGCCCTAACCCTCACACAACAGCCAGAGGGGTCATTCTGAAACACATTGCTAATCGTATCACTCACATGATAGAACTGGCTTGCCAACAGGATAAAATCTAGATTTCTCAACATGACCTAAATGGCCCTTCACCATCAAGCCCAACCTCATCCTTCTCTGCCCTTTCTAGGCCACACTCCCTGCTGTCCCCCTTGCCCTCTGCTCTCCAGCCACCCTTGGCCTTCCTTCAGCTCCCAACACAGAACCTCTGAGCCACTGTCCACACCGTTCCCTCTGCGTGAAACGCCAGCACCCCTGCACCGAGTGTATGCGCCGACAGTCCAGAGCTCAGCTCCAGCATCCCCTCCCCTGCCTGCGACAGGGTCAGGTCTTTCCCTGCCTTTCCTTCGGAGCCCTCTCTCGGTCCTCACTGAGGAACCGTGTACTCTGCCCTTTGTCCGAAGGCTGGGACTGCCCCGCCCCATCCACAGCACCGCGTCCGCCTCGGACACAGTGAGCCCCTAAACGCATCGAATTAAGGAGGGGACACCAACTTAGCTTTGAACACCCCCCACCAAGTGCCAGTGCTAGGAGAAAGCTCGACAGCAGGGCCTCGTCCCGGGGCCGCGGCGCTCGGAGAAACTCTGCCGAGCGCACCCGCGGTGGAGACCCGCGCCGACGGCGGACTCTCGGCTCCGGCCAAGGTCGGCCAGGTCCTCGCCTCCTGCTCGGCGGCCCTGGGACCCACAGGCCGGGCGCGGGAGCCTCCGAGCCGGGGCCGAGTCTCGGAAGGGGCGGCACAGCAGGCCGGCCGGCCGGCCGAGGAGCAAGGCCGGAGCGAGGAGTGTGGTCCGGCGCAAACACAGTTTGGCGGGTGACTTGGACGAGCAACTACCCCTCGGGGACTGAGTTTCCCCTCAGCCAGAAGGCGGACAACAGCGGCTCCCGCGGGAACCGGGCCGCGGACTCCGCACAGCGCCTAACACCGACGCACTGTGCAAAGCCGGGCCGGGAGGCAGCACTCCCGCCTCCCAGGCGGCCCTCGAACGTTTCTCACCTCAGACTGGGGCTCCAGGATCTCTCACCTCACCGCCCCTCCTACCACAGGAGGGCCGCCCAGCCTCAGCCGCCCTCACTTCCGCTGACCCGCCCCCCGGAAGTGATCCTTTGCAGCTGCGCACCAAGCCGCGTCCCCCCACGCCCCGCAGAGGTGGGCCGGCTTGGGGGCGGGGCGACCGCGGAGCTGCCCAGGGCACGCGCGGATCTCGTTGAGGCCCCTCTGAGACCACGCCCCCACAGAGGTCAGAGTCGCAGGAAAGAGTTGCGTGGTCTGGGCGGGCTTGTTGTTCTCCACGTTTACTCCCATATATCTTCTGGAAGCTGAGGTCTGATTGTGTCACCGCTCAGCCCCTAAAATATGCGGTGTCTGCTACCATGCTGCAAAATTCAGAACCCACCCCCCTCGTATTCAGTGTTTGCATCTGTCCCTGATCTTATCTCTCCCTGTCCCCTTCATAGTCGCTTCCCAGCCAAGGCTCTCTACAAAGTCTCTTCCTAGCAAGAACTGACAAATTGGGCCTCTTTCTTCTCTCATTCCTGCCCTCTAGGCCTTTGTAGCTTTCTTCTATTTTCAGCCTTTCTCTCTCCCTCTCTCTCTCTCACGGTATATTTAGTGACTTTGTTGATTAGATGGGTAGCCTGACAGGCAAGGCCCCAGAGACGGCGGTGGGAGACAGCCACATTCCTGCCAGGCTCACTAACCCACTCTGTGCTCAAACCCTCACTATCCTGTTCTCCATGGAATCTGGTTTCTGGGTCACATTTCCTCCTCCACCTCCTCCACAAGCTCAAGCTGTGCCTTGCTCCCAGGCTGTGGTTCCTTGGGCCCCAAAGCCTGCAATCCTTATCTGCCAGGGACAAGGCTGGCTTCACAGGTGAACAGCCCATGTAGTCACAATGGGCCCTATGCTCAGAAGAACCCTGTATTTGGTTTAATACTCAACTATTGCCCGCTTGAAATTATTAATATTAATAATTTTTTACCAAGGGGTCCTGAATTTTCATTTTGCATTGGGCCCTGTGAATTATGTGTTTGCTCCTGGCCAAGACCTCAGAGGTCATCCATCCTGATTCTCCCCCCATTTCAAATGATAAAGGTTGATTTCCAGGTCCAGCTCATCTTTCCAGGATGGTAAATTGTGCTTTATCTGGGTGTGGTGGCTCATGCCTGTAATCCTAGCACTCTGGAAGGTTGAGGCAGGTGAATTACCCAAGCTCAGGAGTTCAAGACCAGCCTGAGCAAGAGTGAGAACCCGTCTCTACTAAAAATAGAAAAACTAGCCAGGCATCTGTACTCCCAATTACTCAGGAGGCTGAGGCAAGAGGATTGCTCAAGTCCGAGAGTTTGAAGTTGCTATGAGCTATGATGATGTCATAGCATTCTACTTAGGACAATAAGAGTGAGGCTGTCTCAAAAAAAAAAAAAAGTGCTTTAATCATTACCTCACTCTCCTAGGCAATGGCAGACTATACACATCTATGCTAGGCGTCGTTCCTGGGTAAGGATGCTGTTTGGTGCCCCACCCAGACCTCCATGCAGGAAGGAGAATGGAACTCCCTAACCTGGGGATTTACTTCACCTCCCAAGGCAATGATTGATTCAAGTTACAAAAAGTTGGTTCAACTCTGCAGTGTGCTTTGTGCCCCAGCACCCTTCCCCTGTGGATCAGACTAAGGTGAGGCTGAGTTTGTCCTTGCTCAGCATTTCCTCTTTTGCTTCAATTCTCCCTTTACAGGTTTTTCCTGAAATGCACTTCCTCAAACAAAACAAAACAAACAAAAAAACCCCAACCCCATACCTGTTTCAGGCTCTAATTCTAAGACATGGGTTTAACTTCAGGATTTTTCTTAACACAGAGCACCAGTCTATCAATATAATAAGTCCTCCTATTTGGTCTATCACAAACATTTTTTTGGACAAGTCACTCGAGCCCTTTAGTGACAGATAAGATAGTCCCCAAAAGTATTCCAGCTCGAATATGCCCCACCAAACTCTCTTGTCCTTTGCCAAGCCAATCCCAACAAGGGAGAGAGGCAGAGCCAGGAAGGACAGACCTGAACCAGGTCCCACTCAAAGGAAAAGCACTTAGAACCACTCTAGTCTCTTTAGTTTTATTATAGCACATGTTAAGGACAGAGGAAGGAAGTGGCAGAGGGGTGACAAGAGGGCAGTTGGGAGCTCTCTCCCACCATGAGCCTTGAGGGATGATGGGGACCAGTCAGAGGCATCAGAGGAAGATTCAGAAAGCCCAAGCAATCAGAGCCTTACATGATTGATGTGGAGTTGTCCCTAGTTCCTCCCTGAGCAACAGCAGCAGAAGGGCAGGCTGGGGAGGGAGGCTCAAGGCATGGGATCCCATGCCTGACAAGAGGATGGAGGCACACAGCAGGGCTCAGGTGCTTTCTCTCCTGCGGGGGCGTGGGAGCACTGCCTCCCAGCAGGACACAGAACCTGGCTGGCCTCACTGGCTCATGCCTCACTAGGTCTGGAGATCAGAGAATGGGACATCCTGGTTTTCCTCCCCAAGTCAGGACACAGGCTTCAGAGTCACATGTGGGTGTGAATCTCAACTCTACCACTCTGAGTGACCTTGGGCAAGGCACTTTGCTTTCCTGAGACTCAAGATTCTTCATCTACAAACTGGGAACAATTAATAGCATCCACCTTACAGGCTTGTTGTAAAGACTAAATGAAAAAGTACTTGTGGTGTTAGTGACGTGCCACAGATAGAGGCTTCTCAATAACTGGTTGCTCTTATTACACTGGATATAAAATTGAGAACACTATTTGGTTTGGCTCAAAAAAAAAAAAAAAAAAAAGTCCACTGTGAGGCAGGCTTAGTGGACACTCCCATGGCAGGCAGGGGACTCAGCCAATGGGCAGTCCAGAGAGTGTCCAAGCACACATCTACCCTCCTTCTTCCTCTGGTGGGTTGAAGAGTGAGCCCCTGGTGGGCCAAGGGGTTGGGGAGACAACTGGGTATATGGGGGGCAGGCCTCACTTCAAGACCTTAATGAAAGCAAAGTCCAAAGATGCCCCATGGGGCTGGGTGGGGGACAGGATGGAGTCCTCTAAGTACAATACGGGTGCACTGACCCTCTGAGGGCTGTTATTAAAAAGCTGGAAGAGGAAAAGGAAGAGAGGAACACTTCTTCCCATGTGGGCAACTGCAGAGACATCAAGCTGGATCCATCTAGGATTTCAGATCCAGCTGTCATGGGGCTGCTGCTGGGGGAAGCCATTGCCCCCTTCTTTCTCCTCAGCACAAGGGTTATAAAAAATACCTAGAAATTGTGAGAAAGTTCATGTAAAAAAACTTTTCTGCATGTATTAAAAAAAAAAAAAAAAGGGACTGGCTGTAGTTGGTGGCTCAGGATGTGGACCAAAGCCCCATAGTGGCTAAGGACAATCAACAGCTGCCCATGATAGGTGGGCGGGCTTGGGGCACCCCGGGGACAGCACCAGTTCCACGGGAGGCTTTGTTCTTTGGCTGGGCTGTACTCTTCTGGAGCCGGGGTCTGGGACAGGCAGTGGAGTTCCCTGGCCCGGGGCCTCAGGCACCTCCCAGTGCAGAAGCCTACTTTACAGTGAACTTCCCCAGACACAGCACTCAGCAACTCCTGACATCAGTTCTAGAGTCTTGTCATTAGGTGAGCGACTAAGGAGGGTTCTGCCCAGAGGCTCAGAAGTCTGTCTCCAGCTCAGGCTGACCCCAGCTGTCGACCATCAGGCACAGGAGGGTATGGCCAGGAAAAAAAGCTCTAGACCAGCAGTTCTCAACCTGTGGGTTGTGACCCCTTTGTAACAATGAAAATACATTCTGCATATCAGATATTTACATTATGATTCATAATAGTAGCAAAATTACAGGTATGAAGTATCAACGAAAATAATTTTATGGCTGGGGGTCACCACAACATGAGGAACTGTATTAAAGGGTCGGGGCATTAGGAAGGTTGAGAACCGCTGGTCTAGAGTCTAGACAAACAGGAGTGCTGCTCTGGAAGCCTATACCCCTCATTGGCTGAGGACTCTTAATGTTTCTTTGCAGGGGGAGGGGTGGGGAAAGCAAGGAAAGAGCATGGCTGTCTCCCCAGCCCACTCTGCCCTCCTATTCTTCACCCCACAAGGGCCTGGACTATGTGATTGGCTGGGTGAGGTCCAGGGAGATCACCCCGGCCCCAATTTGGCATGGGGTCCCAAGCAGCTTCTGAAGCAAGGTGGGTAGGAGAGGGGTGATGGCGACAGCTAGAGCCTGATCCACCCAGTCACCCAGGCACCTCCTTGTCTACCCACCACCCTACAGGCAAAGCTAGGATGGCCACCTTCAGTTGACTCTGGACCCCACCAGACAGCCTATGAGTGGGGTGGGGGAGGGTAGTGTCGGTAGTCTGAAATGGGCAGAGGACCACTCTGGCCCTGAGGGGCGTGAGGGCCTGTCCATGACATCGCCCGCAGACACGCTAGGTCTGGAGGAGGGGCAGGCCGCGCTGGAGTCCCTCCTTCAGGAACTGCATGTAGGTGGCTGTGGACGGGTCTTCAAAGGTGGACGAGAAGCTGAAGACGTTGTTCTCGATGTCCTCAGGCTTCATAGAGGTGATGTCCAGGAAGTAGTTGGCGTTGATGTGATGGACCTGGGAGAAGGCTGGGTGAGGAAAGCAGGACGGGGGGCTGCCCAGGCTCTGTGTGCCCTCCGCCTTGTGGTTGCTTGTGTTGCCTCGAGAGAGGCAGCCACGCTCAAGCCTCAGCCGGAGGCAGGGATGACAGGAGCCCAGGCCGGGCTGCTCTCTCCTGTTGTTCTTCATGCTGGGACTCGGACTCGGGTGCTCATCCCCACCTTGTCCACTAGGTAAAAACCTAATGCCTTCCAACATCACCTTTTCCATTTTCTGCCCTGGCCTCCAAAATGACCTCTCCTCTGTTCCTGTGACCGTGACCTCCACCTCACAGCTATCAAAATGCCGCACACTTTACAAAGCTATCGCCCCTTTTGTCCTTGCTTTTGCTAGTGAGCAACTGTGGGGCGGAGCTGTGTCTTTATCTGGCACAGAGTCAGTGCCCAGTAAATGAACAGCTGAGTGAATGAAGAAGCAAACAAACAAATCAGCAGATGAGTAAAGAACACGTGTCTGACAGAGTCCCCAGGAGCAGTGTTGTCTGCCCATCTCTGTGACCCCTGCTCCTGGGCCTGGCTCAACCACAGTGGGCACCAGGAGGTATGTGCAGCGCCTAGCTCTGCCTCCCAGGTTATTCCTCCCGGGTTCCCTGATACCATCTCATCACCCTGAGCCACAGACAGCAGAAGCCACCTGCTGGTGCCCTTCCTTCTCCACAAGCCCTTGTGGGACGCCTCTTCCCACAAGGGCTGGCTGTTATGGTCTAAGGTGAGCCTTCCCTTCCAGGTCATATTTCTGTCCCTGGAGGCTGTCTGTTGCACAGGGTGGAGGTAGAGGTGGGCATGGGGTGTTAACCCTGCTACTGGACTAAGCTCACGGCCGCACAATCCCTGAGTACAATACCTACATCACCATTCCTATTTACCATGGCAGTAACTCAGGCTCCACTGGGTCAGGAGACACAGCCAGGATGTGGCAGGGCAGAGCTGAAGCCTAACGTGGCCTGCGTGCCCAGGCCTGGCTTGCTCCCTGGGCCCCCTGGTGCTGGCCCGGTGGGGTCTGGACAGAGGGGTGCCTACCACAGTGCCGTTGGGCAGGCAGATCATCATCTCCACTGGGAAGCTGTATTTCTCCAGGTGCAGGCTAGCCAGCTTCCTGTGGGACGGGTTATCCTGGCTGTTCTGTGGGCAGAGTTAGCACACTCCTGAGGCCTCGGTCCCGAGCACTGTCCTGGGTCTCCCGCGGGGTTGTTTCTGCCCACCGGCCCCTCACCTGCAGGTCCTCCAGCTCCTTCACTAGGGACCAGGTGCTGACAAAACTCTCATTGAGGAGGGTAAGGATGGGCGAACTTTCCAGGACGGTCTCCCGGAGAGTCCGCCCTGAACCTGTTCAGGAAGAGAAGACCAGAAGAATGAGGAGCTCCCAAGGTCTAATAAGGGGCTCCTCACTCCTCACAATAATCTTGCTCTGGGTGAACCTCCTGGGTGAGGGGAGGGTCTCTGCACTCAGGTGAAGGAACAGATTCAAAGAGCCTGCCACAGAGTAGGTGTTGACTAGATGTTAGTTGGAATTAATATCAATGACATACTGGCATCCTGGGCTGAGTTTAGGGGTTGGGGTTCTGTCTGGTCCAAAGACAAGTAAAAAGCTTACAGTGACAGCTTCTTAAGTCCTTTGACCCCTCTGTGCCTCAGGGCCTTTGCACAGACTGTTCCTCTACCCAGAACACTATTCCTCCTGTCACCTGACAAACCCACTCATCCTTCAAAGTCTCAGCTTAAATGTCACTCTAAGAAGCCTTCCCTGACCCCTCAGTTGGACACTCTGATGCCACTCTGGGCCTTGCCTTGCATAACGCTCACCCTACTTGTATTTATTCCATGTCAGCTTTTTGTTGTTGTTGTTGTTGCAGTTTGGCTAGGGCTGGGTTTGAACCCACCACTCTCGGTTATGGGGCCAGTGCCCTACTCACTGAGCCCTCACAGGGGCTGTCCTTCAATGTCTGCTATTTAGACTTATACTGTGTGCTCCCTGAGGGCAGGAACCTTTCTAACATCTCCCTTCTCTAGAAGGAGATACCAGCACCTAGCCTACTATTTTAGGAGGTTTGTTATTGCAGGAGGTTTGTTGATTGACTAGGTGAGGACAGGGGCATTGTTTTACTCATCTTTATATCCACTACTAGACACATAAAGAACTTTGCATTTAGCAGGTGTTTGGTGAATTTTCTGAATAAGGTAATGTAATCTGGTACTATTTTTTCCTTTTTCATTAAAAGGACTTTAAGTAGCCACACTGAGAATGTTGGCACTATTGTCTCATTGTGGATAACACTTTGAGTACAAGCCTCTTTCACAGTCATTATCACAACTCTGGGAGGTAAGTATGTCACTCCCTTTTACTGCTGAGAAAACTGACGCTCAGGAAGGGGAAGTTACTTGGGTCAAAGTCACCAACTTAAAAAGGGTTGAGTTTGAACCCCATCTTCCAAGGCCCTTTTTTCTACATCCAGAAGCTTCCTCTGGGTCAGCACAGAAACCCCCAAGACCTCACTCCATGCCCCTGCCCTGAGTGCCCCACATTTCTCATAACTCCAGCAGAACAGTCCTGTTGGTCTCAGAGCCTCCTATACCCCACAAAGTATGGAGTTTCCCAAAACTCTTCCCCTCACCTCAGCAGGACTGGTCATCCAGGGCCCCCCATAGCAGGATCGAGTGTACCAGCTTATTCTCAGCCTTGGCTCGGTTGAAGGCCTCGGTAAACGGCAGGTAGGTGACCTGGGGCCAAGTCAAGACAGAGTGAAGCGACTGTGTGTGGCTGGGTCCCGCTCAGGCGGTGAGTGTGTATGTGAGTTTGGGTGTATGTGTGTGAAGGAGGCAATGCTGAGCCGGGGTACCTCCTCCAAGCTCTGGATGGCAGAGGTGGGGCTCCAGTGGTACAGGCTGGCCCCCTGGTGCGGCAGCCTCGGCAGCGAGCCCCACGCAAGCTGCAGACCTGTGCCCACCTGCTGCTCCACAGCCCCAGCCTCAGCCCATGGGGCTGTCTCCGGCCTTCACCACCACCCGGCCTCACCTTCTTGAAGGGGTACATGGCCACCTCCAGGCGCCGGGCAGCCTCCTCCCAGCTCAGCTCCTGCTGCCACTTGATCTCCTCAAACACAAACTGGAGGGGCTCCCCCGAGGGCAGGTGGCTGTCGATCACGTTGCCATCTTTGTCCAGGATCACGGAGGGCACCGAGGGGCCGATGGCCTCCAGCTCCATCTGGGCCAGAGGTCAGTGGTGAAGGATGTCTCAGATGAGCACGAATCCTTAAGGGGTGCTGAGAAACCCCCATGGACAGTCATTGTGGAGGTAGAGGCCATGAAGGGGTAGGAACCACCTTTGTGCTCACCTGGGGTATGTATCCGATGTCCACCTCCATGTTGCTGCTTTCACTGGCCCCGTACAGCCATTCCATGTCCACATTCAGGGACCTGGGGATAGCCAGGGCAGAGCACCACCATCATCAAAGCCCATTAACCATGTTACTTTATCTTCCTTAACACACACTACTGTCCCCATTTTATGGATGAGAACAGTGAGGCTTTGCGAGGTAAGTCCACCTTCTCAGAGCCTGGGTGGGCTCTTTTTCCTTCCCAGCTGCCTCTTCCTGCAGCACGGGAACCACATCACCCTCCACTGGCCAGCCCCTTCTAGTTCACAGAAGGCTGTCACAGCCACTGTCATAGACGGCTCCTGACTCTTGCAGGTAGAGAGATGGTGGATGCCTGGCCTCAGGACACAGTGGGGCAGGAGTGAAAGCCTGGCCCTGCACTACCACTCCCTCTCCAGCCTCCAGGACCGCAGGAAGTCTGGCCTGATCAGTGCGATCTGCAGATTCGCCACACGGGGGAGCCCCAGGACTGACAACCAAACACTGCCACTGCCTCTGCCTCAGACACAGGCCTGAGCAGCCAGCCAGCAGGTCCTGGGGCTGGTCCTCGCCTCTCTCCTGTCTCATCCAGTCTAGGACACTCTCCCCATTTCCCACCCAACAACGCTGGGTTGGGGACAGATGTGCCTTTGTCTTCCTAGGCTATCTCAATCATCCCCTGCTGCTGTGGGTGAAACAGGCCAAGAGTTAGTCTCCCCGCTGGCAGATGGGGAAACAGAGGCTCAGAGAGGGTCAGGGCTTTACCCATAGACATGCAGCCCATTGGTGCCACAGCTGAGACTTAACAATGGGCCTTCCGGCTCCCAGCCCAGGTTTGTCCCGGTACCGAAGTCACTCAGGCCTGCTAGGCAGCCACTTGTGATCAAGGAAGCATCTGGAAAAATGTGAAGCCAGGGTCTCCTGGGTCCCCTGCTCCACTGACAGGTGGCTAAATCTGAGCAGGTAAGGTAGGCAGGCCGGTGGCTGGCACAGAGTGTCCCAGAAGCCCCTGTGAGGGTCTGTGGCAGTGCAGGCCTTTGCATGTGCTGTTCCCTCCTTGTGTAAACCTTCTCGCCCCCAGGTCTCTGCTCAGATGTCATTTTCTCTGGGAAGCCTTCCTGGACTCCAACCAACAGGGTCCCTGCCCCCCTGCTGGTGTGCCATTGGTGGCATGAGTAGGATGTGGTTATGTCTGTTTGGGGTCTGGCAAAACTATGTGGTGGGGACGCAGCAGCTTCAGCAAGGGACTGCTGGCTGCTGCCCTGGGCCTCAGGGTGGATGGTGGGGTGATCTTCCAGCTCACCTCACATCCTTCTGGGTAAATGCCCAGCTAGCTCTGGGGACCCCTGCTTCTGAGGCCCTGGAGCTGGGACAGGACGCACTGCAGCAGGGTGCAGAGACTGGGCCAGGCCAAAGCTCTCACCTGTGGTTGGGCACAAAGAGCCGGAAGTCACGAACATGGGTGGCATCTTTGGAGAGGATGATGTGGCCAGTGAACTGGGCAGGGGAGAACCAAAAGGGGAAGTCGGGTGGCTCGCTGAGCTGGAATTCGGCATGGATCCTGTGGGGAAGGGTATTTGCTGCGATGGAGCCCCTCACCCTTTCCCCCAGGGCCTGGGAACCCTTGGCCAGACTCTTGTGCACCAGGAAGGCTGGGCAGGGGAGGGTGGTGTGTGGCTGGGAGCAGATGCAGGGCCTTCCAAATACTACTTGTCCTTCAAACCCAGCTGCTTTCACTGGAAGCTTTGCTTCAATCCTCCCCTGAGTTCCCATAGCCTCTAGCCAGCATGCATGATCTGTGTCCTTGCCCCTTTCTATGGGGATGACACTTCCACAGCCACCAGCCCCTTGCAAAGCACAACTTTTTTCACTGAAGTCATCACCACCCTGATACACAGATGAGGAAACTGAGGCTCAGAGAGCCAAAGCTGCTTGCTTGAGACCATAGGCCGGGGAGTGGTAGGGGTGGGGCCCTGAAGCTAGGCCCTTTCTCTTAATGCTGCCCCCCCCTCCCCGTGCTGTCCTAAAGTTCCAGGCCTGGCTGCAGGGACCCTCACCTGAACATTACAGTGTAGTAGAAGTCACTGATGGCCGTCAGGCAGGCCACGGCCCCCTGAGGGGCAAAGCGGGTCTTCACGAAGGGCCGAGGGTGGAACATGCTCAGGAGCCGGTGGATGATGACCTGGGGGACAGAAGTGCAGACCTGGGCTGGCCCGCTGGACCCTGCTGAGCCCGGGTGAGGGAAGAGCATGTCCAGGGGGAGGCAGGACAGCCGGTGGTGCAGGCCTGACATTTGGGTCTAGGCACAGACAGTGGGGGCCCCTCCTAGGCTGGGGAAGGCCCTGGGTCCCACCACAGCTGCCCTTACCTCCTTGCCCTTGGGTGGTGGTGGGTAGAAACGGTTGTTGGACAAATAGCCGGTAAAGACACTCAGCTCACTGGGGATGATCCACCACGGCTCGCCCAACTCCTGGCCTGGAGGGGGAAGGAAGGGCTGGAAGTGGCGGGCGGCAAACACTGCACTTGGCAAGGCTGCGGTTGTCCAGTTGCGGAGGCCGGACAGGGCGAGACGAGAGACCTAGGGTGGGGAAAGACGAAGTTCTGGGGCACCGAGAACCATGAATCTGGGGTTGCTTGTTGCACGTATGGGTAGATGCTTCCTTCAAGCCCTGAGCCAGCCCATAGGCTGAGGAAGCAGAGGGACCCTGGGGAGGCTCCTGCTCTGGTGACAGACACAAGCTTGGAAACACCCTGCCAGAGAGAGGCTCATCGCAGCCTTGTGGGGTTAGCCTGAGATTAAGAGCCTCAGCATCCACCCAGGCACAGCCCTAGCCAGAGCAGAGCGCTCCAGGGTAGGGAGCTGAAGGGGGCAGAGAGGGCCGCCCAGGACTCGGTGGGCGGGGTGTGGCTCTGGGCGTCACATGGTCCTTCCTCCCCACTCCACCAGCCTTGCTCTCTGCCCCCTAATCCTCCTTTCTTAGTCTGCTCCTGGGGCTAATGTCCCAGTGATGAGCTCAGAGTCTGGGTCTGGAGCAAAGTCTGGGCAGGGGATGGATAATCATGTTGTTGATAAAGTCTCTACGGTCAAGGGGAGACCATAGGGAACCATAGGGGAGGGGAAGGAAGGACAGCTCCAGAAAGGCCCCTGCCTCGCTACTGCTGGGCACTCTGGGCTAAAGCCCTCCCTAAGCCCGCGTCGTCAGTAACCACCTGGTCGGAGTGTGCAGGGAGCTCCTGCTGGGAGGCATAACAGGCAGGCTCTCAGAGCAGAGCTGGCTGTGAGGGCCTGCCTGGGCCCACCTGACTGGGTGCTGGTCATCCCAAGCCGGGGAGCTGCAGGAGAAGGGCCAGGGGGTGCAGCGCTGCTCCTGCCCTGTCCCTGTGAGTGCAGGTGTGCCCCAGGCCCCTGCCCCACCCTACTCCTGCTCCTCCCTGCAGGACTCATCACTGCTGAGCCCATCTCTACCCCAGACCATGCCTTGGAAGGTAAACCTGAGTTTCCAACCACTTATCGGACTCTCTGGATAAGTCCCGGGCATCTTGACTTTACATTTCCAAACTGATGTCATTTTCTCTCCATCAGACAACCTCACACAGCCTTCGTCTGGGCAGTAACCCCACCCCACCCCCCACTGTGTACCTGCACACCAGCCAGAAGACTGAGACCCCCCCAATCCTGTCCCCCACTTCTCATCAGCAGCCACGCCCTGGCCTTCCCTTCCTCCAATTCTCCAGGCTACCCTTGCCCTCCATCAGCACCGCCCCGTGCTAAGAACTCCCTCCCTGGGGACCGCTCTTCTCGCCTCTCATGTCTCCCTATGCTGCTTCTCCCATCTCCCACCCCACCTCCCGCCAGCCTGGAAAGCCTGATCTGATGAGGAAATTCTTTTTTTTTTTGAGACACAGTCTCACTCTCTCACTCTCAGTAGAGTGCCCTGGTGTCACAGCAACCTACAACTCCTGGGTTTAAGCGATTCTCCTGCCTCAGCCTCCTGAGTAGCTGAGGACTACTGGCGCCCACCACAACGCCCAGCTATTTTTTGTTGCAGTTGCCACTGTTGTTTTAGCTGGCTGAGGCCAGGTTCGCACCCACCATCCTCTGTTTATGGGGCCAGTGCCCTGCTCCCTTGAGCCACAGGCGCCGCCCCCAGGGCCAGTTTTGAACCCACCACCCTCGGTGTATGGGGCCAGTGCCCTACCCACAAAGCCACAGGCGCCCCCCACAGGAAATTCTTTTGAGCCACTCCTTTGAGCCACAGGTGCCGCCCAGGAAATTCCTTTCTAAATCTCTGCTATGGTTGGCCAGACCTGGGGACTCACACCTGTAATCCTAACACTGTGGGAGGCGAAGGCTGGCAGATCGCTTGAGGAGTTTGAGATCAGCCTGAGCAAGAATGAAACTCCATCTCTACTAAAAATAGAAAAGCTAGCCAGGTGTTGTGGTAGGCACCTGTGGTCCCAGCTACTTGGAAGGCAGAGGCAAGAAGATCTCTTGAACACAAGAGTTTGAGGTTGCTGTGAGCTATGATGCCATAGTACTCTACCCAGGGTGAGAGTCTGTCATAAAATTTAAAAAATAAAACAAACAAACAAAAAAAGTGCTATGGTATTTTACCACTGCAGAATAAAGGTCAAAGTCAGGCAGCGAGGCCCGTGGTGGTCTGGCAGCTTCTCTGCCAGCCCCACTGACTGGGATGGCTCTGCATGCCCACATGACCTGGGTCCAGCCAAACCAGCAATCTGGCACTGCTGCCTTCAGGACTGTGTTCCCACCGAAGACAAGTCTCAGCTGAGTCGGGGTGGGCTGTGCAAAGAGAAACAGGTCCTTGGCAGAGGAAACAGCCTATGAGGAGGCTCAGAAGTGAAAGAAGGCCAGGTGATTTGGAAGAAAGGACGGCTGTCTGATATGGTGGGAAGAGAGACAGCCGAGAGGAGGGCAGGAGGGTGCACAGAGGCAGGCAGGGTCTCAGGTGCCTGTGATGGGCTGCAGGGCCTTGGGTGAGGGAGGGGCTGGCAATAACAGCATTTGTCCACCTCCCACCTCCACCTTCTCAAGATCCCTCCCCACTCTACAGCCCCTGCCAGGGACCAGATCTCAGGTCTAGTTCATCAGGAGTTCAACAGAGCACCTTTCAGGGGTCGGGCATTGTGTCGCAGTCCAGGGAGCCGAGGGGAAGATGGATGTGCAGCTTGTTAACAGGGTCTCACTTGCAGTTTCCTCCCATCAAGCCTCCTACCCCTGCGGTTGGTCACTGGCTGAGCCCTCCTCACCCTGTAGTCTGTCAGATGTCTCTCCCTCCAGGAAACCACCCCAGATCCCCCATCTGGGGTGGAGGCTAATGCATCTCTCTCCTGGTCCCCCCCACCCCAACTGTGTGCCTGGACAGCAGGGATGGCCTCATGCCCACCTGGACCCTAGGGCCTGGCTCAGTGGGCACACAGAGGGAAGCTGATGGAGGAAGGACAGAGGAACAGAGCACAGACCTGCCTGCAGGAGGCAAGTGCTTGCAGTTGATCCTGCCCTCTGTGGTCCCACCCAGGAGGCCACTCCGACCCTGAACTCACACCGAGGAACCCGTCTTTGCTCTTGGTCATGGTCTCTGGGAGCAGAGGCTGGAATCGGGCTTCTATGGTGAGGATCTCCTCACTGGGGTCGGGGGGAAGCTCCTCCTCTTGGTAGCTGGCTGCAGGAGTTGACCCTACAAGAAGACACGGATTACGAGGGACGCCTTCCCTCTCTTGGGACATCCACACTAGCTGGTGATTAAGAGAGCCAGGCTTGCAGCCGGGGGATGGTTAACAATCACCAAAGTAACAACCGATGTATCACATTTTATTTTATTTTTAAAATTATTTTATTTATTTATTTTTTATTTTTGAGACAGAGTCTCACTCAGTTGCCCTGGGTAGAGTGCTATGGTGTCATCATAGCTCACAGCAACCTCAAATTCTTGGGCTTAAGCAATCCCCTTGCCTTGGCCTCCCGAGTAGCTGGGACTACAAGCACCCGTCACAATGCCTGGCTAGATTTTCTGAGACCCTTGCTCTTGCTCAGGCTGGTCTTGAATTCCTGAGCTCAAGAGATCCTCCCACCTCAGCCTCCCAGACTGCTAGGATTACAGGCGTGAGCCATTGCACCTGGCCCTCACATTTTACTTTTACAATGGCCCTGGGAGGCAGATAATAACATTATTACCAACTCCATTTTACAGATGAGAACATGGAGGCTCAGAGATGTGAAATCATTTCCCCAAGGCAGGTAGGTAGTAGGGGAGTCAGGATCAACCACGACCCTATCTGGGTTTCCTGGGACTGAGAGGGACTCCGTCAAGGGAATGAGTATAATGAACACAAGCAAGAAGCCAAATCAGGCTATCTTTGGTGTCAAAGAGCACTGGTTTGAGAGAAAGGAGACCCACTTCTCTCTGCTTTTCTGGGTGGCTCATCACCCTGTATGTATAAGAAGGAGACCTAGCTGAATTTGACTTCTTGGATCTTTTCCTGCTCAGAGATCTGCTATGCGTGGAAGTGGTCATTACAAAGGTTTATAGGAGAAATGAAGCCTGTTTCAAAAGGGATGACAAATAGACTCTGATAATGGAATAAAGCCAGGAAGGTCCTGTCGTGCCTGCTCTCTCACGGCAGGGGCATGGTACAGAGATGATGCCTGGCGTTTGCACACTCACTGGCTGGCAGGCTGAACGAATGCATTAGAAGCATCTCAACCAGGCTGTCCTCAGAATCACCCAGGACGCCTCTTTAAATTACAGATGCCCAGAACCCACTGCAGGCCTACTGAATTGGAATCTGCTCCTTTAAGGAGCAGAGGCAGGAAAGTGCCCTTTTAATTAGCACTGCACAGCCCCCTGTTCTTTCTTTATTTTTTTGAGACAGAGCCTCAAGCTGTCACCCTGGATAGAGTGCCGTGGCTTCACAACTCACAGCAACCTCCAATTCCTGGGCTCAAGCGAGTCTCCTGCCTCTGCCTCCCAAGTAGCTGGGACTACAGGCACCCGCCACAACGCCCGGCCATTTTTCATTGTTGTTTGGCAGGCCCAGGCTGGATCTGAACTCCAGC
>CAUYON010038325.1:0-17254 GCA_963573935.1 Arctocebus calabarensis
CAAATGTCTTCATACAATAACTAAGAAAATGCCATGAAGGGTATGTTAAACAGTTTGATGAAAACATTTCAGATTGTATATGAAACCAGCACATTGTACCCCTTGATTGCACTAATGTACACAGCTATGATTTAATAAAAACAATAAAAATAAAAATAAAACTTAAAAAAAAAAGTCAGTGATGAAACTCCCCTAACTTGCAGGTAAGATTTGCGTATTGCTTTGCTAGGGCTGCCATGAAAAACTACCCCAAGCAGACAGAGAGAGAAGGAGGGAGGGTGTGGGGGAAAGAAAACAAAAAAAATAAAAGGAAATAGTGACTAATTCTCACATAAACTGGATTCAATTTTGACCAAAGTACATTACTTAAACATTAATTTTTAATTTAACATGTTAATATGTTGTTTAGGATATTGCATCCTCATTTATAAGTGAAATATGTGTGTAATTTCCCTTTCTAGCAATATATTTTCTCCAATTTTAATATCAGGTGTATCCAGATTATGTAGAATTACTTTGAAATATTTCTTCTTTTTCTATAGTGTATAAGATTTGGCATGATCTGTTTTTTGAAATTTTTTTTACTTTTATTTATAAATATCAGTTGTGTATTTTTTGAGATTTTGGAAAAAAAAATAAGAAGTTAACTGATGACTCCATACTGAGTCTCAGAGTCAAAGCATTCTATAGTAGACATACTCTCATTTGACAATGTGAGTGTTACTTTCTTTGCATTATTATTATTAATATTGCTTAATATTTCAATGCAGTAATCGTCTGATTTCTTTTCTGAATGTATTTATCTTCTTTCATTCTTTTCGAGGTTTTTGTTTCTAGTCCTTATCTTAAACATTATTATTATTAAGTTTTAAGCCTTTTTAATTCTGTGAAGGCAAAAAGTAGAAACCTAATAAACACATGTATATGTAGAAATTTTTAAAAAAGAAAAACAAACTACCACAAATAAGGTTGTTTAAACAACAGAAACTTCTTTTCTCATACTTCTGGAAGCTAGCAGTCTGAGATCAAGGAGACAGCAGGGTTGACACCCTGGGTTACTTCTGAGGCCTTTCTTAGCTTGTGGATGGCTGTCTTCTCCCTGTGTTTCTGGGCCTAATCTCCTCTTTTTATAAGGACATCAGTTATACTGGATTAGAGCTGACCCTACTAGCTTCATTTTAACTTAATTACCTCTTTGAAGACCCTATCTCCAAAAACACGCACATTCTGAGCTACTAGGTGGTTAAGATTTCAAAATATGGATTTCGGGGAGAGGCAATTCATCCCCTAACAATTGTCTAAATGCAAATCATTAGCAAATTGTTAGGGCAAATAACTATTTTCCAAAATTTCTTGAGAAAGTGGCTTGACTCCTGTGGCACAGTTTGAACCCAGCCCAGGCCAGCTAAACAATAAGGACAACTGCAACAAAAAAAATAGCCAGACATGGTGGCAGGTGCCTGTAGTCCCAGCTCCTTGGGAGGCAGAGGCAAGAGAATTGCTTAAGTTCAAGAGTTTGTTGTAGTTGTGAGCTATGACGGCACAGCACTCTACTGAGGGTGACCTGAGGGCAACACAGTGAGACTCTGTCTCAAACCAAACCAAACCAAACCAAAAAAACAAGGGAGAAAGTATTCCTATAGATGATGCATATTAATCGTGAAATATAAGTGGCAAAACTATAATGGCAGCAACAATGTGAAGAATCTACAAATCTCATAAATTACATGTGTGTGAGCATTACATGACAGAGACTATTAATATCTGTTTGCACTTTTTTACTTAGTTAACAAAGCTCCCTATATTAGTGGGTCTAGCTAAAAATTTCTAGTTTCCCTTGTACCTAACTAGGGATATGAGACTGTGTTGTGGTCAGTAAGCTGTAAGGTAAAATATTAGGTAGGCCATCTGGAAAGGATTATTTTTATTTTTTATTGTTTGGGATTTGTTGAAGGTACAAAGAATTAGGTTACACTGATGGCGGTTGTTAGATAAAGTCCCTCTTATAATTGTGTCCCACCTCCAAAAGGTGTGCCATACGCCACGACCTCCCATCCCATCCCTCCTCCCCAAATCTGCTGCCTTCATATTAGAATTGAGTACATTGGGTTCTTGCTTCTCCATTCTTGTGATGCTTTACTAAAAAGAATGTGTTCCACCTCTATCCAGGTTAATACAAAAAGATGTAAAGTCTCCATCATTTTTAATGGCTGAATAGTATTCCATAGTATACATATGCCACAGCTTGGTAATCCATTCCTGGGTTGGTGGGCATTTAAGCTGTTTCCACCTTTTGGCAATTTTAAACTGAGCTATGATAAACAGTCTAGCGCAAATGTCCTTATGATAAAAGAATTTTTTTTTCTTCTAGGTAGATGCCTAGTAATGGTATTGCAGGATCTAATGGGAGGTCTAATTTGAGTTCTCTGAGGAGTCTCCATATTTCCTTCCAAGAAAAGTTGTATTAGTTTGCAGTCCCACCAGCAATGTAAAAGTGTTCCCTTCTCTCCACATCCACACCAGCATCTGCAGCTTTGAGGCTTTGTGATGTGGGGTTCATGTGGGAAAATGTTCACTGGGTAATATCTCAGGGTGGTTTTGATTTGCATTTCTCTGATGATTAGGGACCATGAGCATTTTTTCATATGTTTGTTAGCCATTCGTCTGTCTTCTTTAGAGAAAGTTCTGTTCATCTCTCTTGCCCAGTGATATGTGGGATTGTTGACTCTTTTTGTTGATTAATTTGAGTTCTCTATAGATCCCAGGTATCAAGCTTTTGTCTGATTCAAAATATGCAAATATCTTTTCCCATTGTGTCAATTGTCTATTTGCTTTGGTTGTTATCTCCTTAGTTGTGCAGAAGTCTTTCAGTTTAATTAGGTCCCATTTCTTTATTTTTGGTGTTGTTGCAATTGCCACGGAAGTCTTCTTCATAAAATATTTCCCCAGGCCAATATCCTCAAGAGTTTTCCCCACACTTTCTTTAAGGACTTTTTATTGTTTCATGCCTGAGATTTAAATTTTTTATTTGTCTTGAACCAATTTTTATAAATGGTGAGAGGTGCAGGTCCAGTTTCAGTCTTTTATATGTGGTTATCCAGTTCTCCCCACACCATTTATTGAATAGGGATTCTTTCTCCCAGTGTATGTTCTTGTTTGGTTTATCAAAGATCAGGTGGCTATAAGATGTTAGTTCCATCTCATGGTTTTTTTTTTTTTTTAAATTCAGTTTCAAATGTCAATGTCTATATTTTTGTGCAAATACCATGCTGTTTTGATCCCTATGGCCTTGCAGTATAGCCAAAAGGGTACACCTTGATAGGTACACCTATCAAGTCTGATAGGGTACACCCCTGGCTTTGTTGTTATTACTAAGAATTGCCTTGGCTGTACAGGGTTTCTTCTGGTTCCATACAAAGCGAAGAATTGTTTTTTCTAATTCTTCAAAGTATGATTATGGTATTTTAATGGGGATTGTATTGAATGTATAGATTGCTTTGGGAAGTATAGACATTTCACAATATTGATTCTTCCCAGCCATGGCATGGTCTGTTCTTTCATTTGTTAATATCTTTTGCAATTTCTTTTCCTAGGGTTTCATAGTTTTCTTTCTAGAGGTCCTTCACCTCTTTTGTTATGTATGTTTCTAGGTATTTCATTTTTTTTGAAGCTACTATGAAAGGAATTGTGTCCTTGATTACCTTCTCATCTTGGCTGTTATTGGCATACACAACGGGTACAGATTTATGGGCATTGATTTTATATCTTGAGACATTGCTGTACTTTTTGATCACTTCCACTTTGTGGGTGAGTCTTTGGGGTTCTCTAAGAATACGATCTTATCATTGGCAAAGAGCAAGAGTTTGACCTCCTCTGCCCCCATTTGTATGCCCTTTATTTTCTTCTCTTGACTGATGATATTGTCTAGAACTTCCAGCACTACGTTGAATAGTAGTGGTGATAGGGGACAACATTGTCTGCTTCCAGTTCTAAGTGGAAAATCTTTCAATTTTACTCCATTCAGTATAATATTAGCTGTATGTTTGTCATAGATGACTTCAATAAAATTCAGAAATGTGCCACCTATGCCTATATTCTTTTCTTAGAATATATGCCCTTATTCTTTCATTAGAAAAGGCTGCTGAATTATTGAATGCTTTTTCTGCATCTGTGTGTGTGTGTGTGTGTGTGTGTGTGTGTGTGAGATACAATCTCAAGCTGTCACCCCTGGTCGAGTGCTGTGGTGTCACAGCTCACAGGAACCTCAAACTCTTGGGCTTAAGCAATTCTCTTGCCTCAGCCTCCCAAGTAGCTGGGACTATAGGCACCAGGTGCCTGCCCAGCTATTTTGTTGTTGTTGTTGTTGTAGTTGTCATTGTCATTTGGCAGAACCAGGCTGGATTCAAATCCACCAGCTCCCGTGTATGTGACTAGCACCCTAGCTGCTGAGCTACAGGCACCACACCTTTTTCTGTATCTATTGAGAGGATCATATGATATGATAACAAACATTGAATGATAACAAACATTGCTTTGTTTTTGTTTCCATTTGTATAGTGAATTATGTTTATGGAGTTGTGAATGTTAAACCAGCTTTGCATTCCTGGGATGAAACCTACTTGATTGTGATGATTTTTTTCATGTGTAGCTGTAATCTGTTGGCCAGGATTTTATTGAGGATTTTTGTATCTATATTGATTAATGAAATTGGTCTGAAATTCTCCTTTTTAGTTGGGTCTTCTCTTGGTTTTGGTATCAGGGTGATGTTTGCTTTGTAGAATGTGTTGGGGAAGATTCCTTTCTTCTTGACTTTTTGAATAATTTCTGCAGTATGGGTATAAGCTTTTCTTTGAAAATTTAATAGAATTCTGGTGTGAAGCCATATGGATCAGGGCATTTTTTGGGGGGGAGAGTTTTTCTTATTTCTTTGATCTCAGTTATTGAAATTGCTTTGTTCAAGGGATATATTTCTTCTTGATTAAGTCTAGGGAGAGGGTGTGATTCAGGTATTGATCCATTTCCACCACATTGTCAAATTTCTGGGCATAGAGTTTCTCATAGTACTCAGAGATGATCTCTTGTATCTCTGTGACATTTGTTGCTATGTCCCCTTTGTTGTTTCCAATTGAGGCTATTAGAGAATTTACTTTTCTGTTTCTAGTTAATGTGGCTAAAGGTTTAACAATTTTATTTATTTTTTTCAAAAAACCAACTTCCTATTTTATTAATTTTCTGAATTTTTTTGTTTTCAATTTCATCAAATTCTGATTTAATTTTGGTTATTTCTTTTCTTCTGATGGATTTGGGATTAGATTGTTCTTCTTTTTTCAGTTCCATAAGATGGTTCATGAGTTTTTGATGCACTCCCTTTCAGTTTTTCAAATGTAGGCATCTAATGTGAACAATTTCCCTCTTAAGACTGTTCTTGTTGTATCTCACAAGTTTTGGTAAACTGTTGTTATATTTGAGGACTTTAATGGTTTTTTTTTTTTAATTTTCCTAAACCCAACTACCATTCACATAAGGCTGTTTGATTTCCATGTCTTAGTGTGGGGATGAATGATTTTGTTGGAGTTGAGTTCCTCCTTTATTGCCTTTATTATTGTGGTCTGAGAAGTGACAAAGTATAATTTCTATTCTTTTAATTTTGCTGAGGTTTGATTTGTATCGTAGGAAGTGGTTGATTTTGGAGTATGTACCATGGGCTGACAAGAAAAATGTATATTCTTTAGCTTTGGGATGGTTGTTCTGTACATGACTATTAATCCCATTTTGTTCTAGGGTCACATTTAAGTTCTTTGTATCTTTGTTTAGTTTCTGTTTAGAGGACATTTCCAGTTCTGTCAGAGGAGTGTTAAAGTCCCCAACTATTATGTACTATGGTATTGCTTAGACCCATCAAGGTCTGTTTCATAAATCTGGGAGCATTTAAGTTGGGTGCATAAACATTTAGAATTGAAATGTCTTCTTCTTGTATTGTTCCTTTGACCAGTATAAAGGGTCCATCTTTATCTTTCTTAACTTTAGTTGTTTTGAATCTGCTTGTATCTGAAAATAAGATTGCAACCTCTTCTTTCTTGTGATTTACATTTGCTTGAAATACTGTTTTCCAACCCTTAATCCTGAGTCTTTCTTTGTCCTTCAAGACTAGATGTGTCTCCTTGAGACAGCATATGGATGGCTTGTGCTTTTTTATCCAATCAGCCAGCCCATGCCTCTTCAGTGGTGAATTCAGTCCATTGACATTTATTGAGAGATTGGTAGGTGCGGTGGAACTGTAGTCATCTTATTTTGTGAAAGTTCATTGTGTAATTTTATCCTTTGTGCCACTGTGGAAGCTAAATTTTGACCTTTAGCTTCTGAGTGTTTGCTTTGTACTTTGGTCCATTGTGATGGTCAGTGTTGACAATAGGTCTACGTATTTTCTGTAGAGCTGGTCATGTTGTGGCAAATTTCTTCATGGCTTGTATATCTGCAAAAGATTTGATTTCTCTATCAATTTTGAAGGTTAGTTTAGCAGGATACAGAATTCTGGACTGGAAATTGTTTTGTTTAAGAATGTTGAAGGTGGATGATTATGCTCTTCTGGCTTGGAAGGTTTCAGTTGAAAAGTCTATTGTTATCCTAATGGCTCTGCCTCTGTATGTCATCCAGCACTTACTCCTGGCTACTTGCTGAATTTTTTCTTTCATCTTGACTTTGGATAGATTCATTACAACGTGTGACTTTGGATAGATTCATTACAACGTGTCTTGGAGAGAGTTTGAGTTGAGGTGACTCTGGGTTTGATATCCATCTGAAAGGAGTGTGTCAGGGTCCTTAGTAAAACATGGGAAGTTTTCATTTATGATAGTCTCCAGTAGGGCTTCCATGCCTTTGGGACAATCTTTTTCCCCTTTTGGAATCCCCTATTATTTATATGTTTGAACCTTCACAGAGTCTCATAGTTTCCTGAGCACCTGTTCTTCTTTCTCTCTCTTCTTTTCGGCCTCTAGCTGGGTTAACTTGAAAACTTTATCCTCTAGCTCTGAGGTTCCTTTTTCTCCATGATCTAACCTGGTATTTTTGAGATTTTCTACTGCATCTTTACATTCCCTGATTTCCCCCTCCATTTCCTTAAGCTCTGCTATATTCTTTCTATATGCTATATATTTCTCATTTGACTTTTAGATCTGTCTTTCCATTTTTTCATCCATTCCTTTTATTGTCTTTTAATCGATATTTTAAATTCCCTTTCTGTCAAGTCCATTAATTCTTTATAGATGGAGTCTTCTGTAGTAGCTGCCTCATGGTCCCTTGAGGGGAGTTCCTGTGTTTTGGGTTTTACATATTGCCTGAATTGTTCTGTTGGTTCCTCCTCATGTGTTCTTTCTTTTTGTTTACCTCTGTGTCCTCCTTTTTCCTTTTCTCTGCCTTCTTTGCTTCAAATTACCTTGTCTTAGAGATTAGGTCTTAAAGTGGCCTCAGCCTGAGTAAAGCCAAACTCTTTCTTGTGGCCAAAAAAACAGAAGTCCTTGCTCTTGATGACAATATGTTACAATTTGTCACTGGGACACCAGGTGGTGCTGGTTTTTTTGTTTGTTTGTTGTTGTTGTTGCAGTTTTGGCCAGAGCTGATTTTAAACCCTCCACCTGCAGTATATGGGGCTGGTGCCCTACTCTTTCAGCCACAGGTGCCACCCTGCTATGATTTTTTTTTTTTTAAATAAAACAGAGAGCACAGTCAGCAACCTCTATAGTCCTTATTCCAAACTTAGGTGTCTTTGGTGATTACATGATGGTTTCCTCAGCATTCAGGCCCTGCCATATTGAGATCTTAAAGCTCATAAGAATCCTTCAGGGGCAGGTCTCACAGTGGCCCCTGACTTCAGTTCCTGTGGAGTGTGGGAGTGTCTCAGCCTGTCCCAAAAGTGGAATTCTGATCCTGGCAGGTGGAATTAAGACGGCCATGATTTAGGCCTCTGCCAAGACCTTCTCATGATCTTCGCATAAGGGCAGCCCTCTAGACATTTTGACCTTCTCAATATGGCTGCCTCACCAACCACCAAACCTATGGCAAATCCACTGCAATTGGCATTGAAATCTGGTTGCTGCATACTATTTGAGTCTGCCCATTCTTCTAAGCTTTCCACTCAACATGTAACTTCCTCCAACAACTGAAAACTCTGGAAAGGCTTCCTCTCATCCCAGACCTTTGTGGGGGGGCCAGCCAATTCCAGCCAGGGATAATCACTTGTCTAATTCATCATATATCCACTGCTCTGGATTATATGCTGTATTCAGTCCACTACTTCTTCACTGTGGTCCCTGATCTCTGATGCTGGGTATTGTCCCTGAGCCAGGTATAGCTGGGTTTCTCTCTTTTTTCCTAGTCATTCTAGGAAAGCTCAGCTGAATGATCTTTCTGGTCTGTCATCTTGCTCTGCTCCTTCTAGTAAGTCCTTTTTAAAATCTGGAAGGGGTTCTTAAATATTGACATTCAGATCATGCCTTTGTGGCTTTCCCTCCTTTCTGACTGAATATAGATGTGATAATTGAAGCTCTAGGAGCCATCATGAATAGCTAGCTGACTTTGAAGACAAAAAATGTGAGGCAACGATGGAGCAGAAAGTGAGAATGAGCATGGATTTCTGGTGATGGTCGACTGTCATTTTAATGACACCTAAATCACCTCCCTCCAGACTTCATTTATGTGAAAGAGAAATAAATTCTCTTTTACAGCTTCTGTTTTATTTAGCTCATCTAATCCCAACTAATACCATTAGAAGGCCATAAAAGAAAAGCTGCAAAAAGGAGATATATACAAGAATATGGATATAGAGTATTGATGACATAAAGTTGTCAATTCTCCCAAATTATAAAATCATTGTAATTCAAACAAAATCCCACTAGCTAGTCATGGACTTTAACAGTATGAACATGCTTTAACCTTTAACAATATTTCACTCCATTTGGATGAATAAGATATGATTAATATCTATGTAATTTTGAAGACAATATCAGAAGTGGGTGGGAAGGTGCTTAACATATAGGGTATCTAGAATGATTACAAAGCTATATAATAATATGGCTTTAATAAACAAGGCAAAGGCATAACACAATGGGAACAAGTAGAAGGCATTTTTATTGATGTGAGGTGGATGGTGGATTTCTCAAAAAATCCTGCAACAAATGGTTACTCTAAGTAAATAATGAATTTCAAACCCCTACTTCACATCACAAATTCCAGTTGGATCAAAAAATTATATATGTAAAGAATAATTTTTATTACCTTAGAGTAGAGTTTTAAAAATAAAGTGTGAAAAGCAAAAAATGTAATTTTAAAAGTAAAAGACTCCATAAACAGTGTCAAAATAGATTGGCTAGAAGAAATTTCTGCAACATATATAAAAAAAGATGATCATTCAGAATATACAAAGAATTCTTAAAATCAACATTAATGAACTATATAGAAAACAGAGAACAGAGAGAAATATGCAGATCTCTCAAGACAGAAAAAGTGAATGGCCAATAGGCATATTAAAAAGAGCTAATCTCACTTGTAATCAGGATAATACAAATTAAGAATCCAATTTATGCCTATCAGATTTTCAAAAAGGTAAGAAATCAGACAGACAATATTTAGTATTAGGATGCACAGTAAGAATTAGAAATTTCCTTACATCACTGGTGGAGTGTAAATTGTCACAGCCACATTCAAGAGAAACTTCTAGTAAGGTTGTATGTTCTGGTTTCTCTTCATCTCAGTAATTCTCAAAATACCTATTAGAGAAAGTCTTGTGCAGATGCACAAGACATATAGACATATTATCATGTGTGTGTTTATACAATAGTATATACCAGTGGTTCTCAACCTGTGGGTTGCGACACACAGGAACTGTATTAAAGGGCCATGGTATTAGGAAAGTTGAGAACCACTGGTATATATACTTGTGAAAATAAATAGCATTACATGTTTTAATATGACAAATCTTAAAAATTTGGAACAAAATAATAATTTGTAGGATGTTATATAATATACCACTTCTACAAAATAAAAAACTTAAAAAGAATCATGCTAAATTTATGTACACTGAGATTTCTTTTTCAAGATGGCTAACCAGAAGAATTTCTCACATGTCTCATCCACTTAGAAGAACCAAAATAGTGTGCAGACAATCACATTTTGAATACATTATCCAAGAGGGGACATGGGAGTTCAACAGCTAGTGACAGAATGCTCTAAAAACTAGGAAAGAGAAGGAAAACAGGCAGCCTGCATGGCTGTGATTGGCCAAGAACTGTGGGTGCCTTCCCAGTATGTGCAGAAGGTGTGAGAGTCTTTTTTGTAGTCCACTTTTCCACTGAGGAATCATACAACCCAGGCCATGGTAGAGCACCTTTACCCTATCAAGCCTTGAATCTAATTTAGGAATCAGCTGGGAGATTGAGAAGGAACCGCTCCAGGAAGGGAACACATCCTGGGTGCAGGCCTTTCCTGAAACATAAGCAGGTATAGCATTCTTATTCTTAGCTTAGATTGTTTAAAAATAAAAGATTAATAAAACTTTTATTGCACAGCACCTGAGACACAGAAAAGCATTTTACTACTTGGTAAAATGGTAAAAGCATTTTATCATTACTCTTACTGCCCTTGATTACGTAGTCTTAGGAACAAGTACTGGCAGTGCTAGGTTGCCACTTTGGGAAGCTTAGGCTGTTGCTTTGAGAAGTGAGGTATAAGTAGGAGGTGGGATTCTGCAATTAGGTCTAAGAAATAAGCATGGCATGGGCTGCAGCCACTGATCCTGGAACTGGGCACCACTAGGGACTTGAATAGAATGAGAATTACTGTGGAGGCTTAGATGTAAACTTATTGGGGACATCCATGGCCTGGGGCTGAGTTGTGGGCTAGGCGCATCCTCCTAGGGGTTCCAAAACAACATCCACATCAGTTGGGACAGTAATGATAGAAAGCAAGCTTTACTAGGACTAGGGTGTAAGAGGGGTGTTAATCCCCCACATGTCAGTCAAGGCTGTGGCCACTGGGAATGGTTCCACCCACCCTGTGGCAGGACCTCAGTACAGCAGTGGACACCTCTCACTCAAGCCTTTCACCAAGGCTAGGAAGATTGCCTGGTTTTGACTTATCATGGGTGATATAGGCTTCACCACTGGGGGTTTTGAGTGCAAGCTCGCCTGGTGCATTTATGCCCACTTCAGTACCCCTGGCCTGAGAGTGTGGGATCCAGTGTCCTGGGGGTTCTACAACTCAATCCACCAACTGCCAACTGAGTATTCTTCCCAGGGGATTAAGGTTGGTCATAAGATTACCACATCAGCTGGCTCCTTCCTCCTAGTGCCGCTTGTTGGCCTGGAAGATGGCTCATATGGTCTATTGCAAGCACAGCCAAAACAAGTGCACAGTACCTGGGACACAGAAAAGCATTTTACCATTACTCCTACTGCCATTGATTATGCTATCCTGGCTTCTCAGGAGCTCAAGGGCCCACTCCTCTGCTCACTAAACTACTACTACAACTAGCACCTAAAAAAACTATCCAGCAACCCAAGAACTGGCTTCCCTGGAACCTCCAACACAGGTGTCAGCATGCAATGCCCTAAAGAACAAAGATAGGCACTCTTAGCCCATGACTGCTACCACTGAAACCTGAAGACAGGCCCATTTGGCATTCCATTCCCCACTAGAATGCCATCATTGCCTCCACCAATAATTCATCCTAACATACCTAGGAATATACAGTTACCACCAATACTGGTTTTAGCCAAATATATAATACAGACACTACACTAGTACACACACCTAGAAGCAAAGGCAAAGGGCCCCATCCAACCAACATAGTCATATCTTCAGGGAAAAGCCCTTATACACCCCCCCCAAAGTAAATTCAAAGATAAGAAATGATTGCTACATCAGATGCACAGGAATCAATGTAAAGACACAGGAGACATAAAACATCAAAGTAATATGATCACCAAAGGAACACCATAGATCTTAACATCCCAAAATCTATTTCTATCTGAAAAATCCCAAATAAAGAATTAAAAAATATTGATTTTTAAAGAAGCTGAATGAGATGCAAGAGAAATCTGAAAACCAATACAAGGAACTCAGAAAATTAATCTAGGATATAAATGAGAAATTTACCAAGGAGATAGATATCTTTTAAAAATCCAGGAAGTTCTGGAACTGAAAACAATTTTAAAGAAAATACAAAATACATCCCAAAGCCTCAACACTAGACCAAAGAGAAGAAAGAACTTTAGAACTTGAAGAAAAATCTTTTAAAATGGTCTCATCAGACAAAAATGAAGAAAAAATATAATAAATAGTAATGAACAAAGCCTTTGAGATATTTGGGACCACATAAAATGGCTGAATTTATAAATTATTAGTATTTCTAAGGGTAAAGAAAAATTAGATAGTTTAGAAAACCTACCTATCAAAATAATAGATGAAAACTTTCAAAATGCTAGCAAGAAATTTATACATCCAGATACAGGAGGCTAAGCAATCGCCAGGCAAATAAAATGGAAAGAAGACTTTGCTAGGCTTATTATAATCAGATATCTAAAGGCAAAGAGAAAGAGTGAATTCTAACATCAGCAAATGAAAAGCATATAGTCAACTAGAAAAGAAAAATTTTGATAAATATAAACTTCTCAGCATAAACCTTACGGGCCAGAAGAGAATGGGATGACATATTAGAGTGCTGAAAGAAAAAAATGTCAGCCTACATACAGCAAGAATAACTTTCACAAATGAAGGAGAAATAAAGTCTTTCCCAGACAAAGAAATAGTGAGGGAATTTATCACCAGCCCCAAAGGAGTCCCAAACTTGGAAATGAAAGGATAACATTTATCGTTGTAAAAATAGACAAAAGTATAAAACTTACTGGTAAAGCAATCACACAAAAGAATAAGAGAAAACAACCAGTATAGAATTCCTCCAAACCACAATGACAGAGAAAAAGCAAGAAACAAAGAATGTATGAAACAGCTAGAAAACAATTTACAACATGACAGGAACAAAACTTTACTATCAATATTAATTTTGAATGCAGATGGATTAAATACTCCACTTAAAAGATGTAGATTTACTGAATAGATAAAAGAAAAACAAACAATGATCAACTTATATGTTGTTTACAAGAAACTTATTTTACCTGTAAAGACACACATAGATGGAAATGGGAATAGGAAAATATATTCTGTGCAAACAGAAATCAAAACAAAGCAGGAGTAGCTATACATATATCAGATACAATAAATTTACAGCAAAAACATTTTTAAAAGACAAAGAAATTTATTATATGTATAATGTTAAAGAGAGCAATTCAGCAAGAAGATTTAACAATTCTAAATATATATGCATCCAATATTGAAGCACCCAGATTTATAAAACAAACCACCAGACCTAAAATAGACAGTAATACAATAATAGTGGGGGACTTCAATACTCACTTCCAGCTTTAGACAAATCAGACAGAAAATCAACAAAGAAACATTGAACTTAAATTAGAATTTAGACAAAATGGACCTAATAGCTATTTACAGAAGATTCTGCCCAACAGCTACAGAATATATATATTTTTTCCATCACCACATGGAACATTCTCCAAGGCAGACCATATGTTAGGCCATAAAACAAATTTCAACAAATTTGAAAAAATCAAAATCATATCAAGTATCTTTTTAGTCTACAGTGGATTAAAAACTAGAAATCAATTCCAACAGGAACTTTGGAAACTGTACAAGTAGGTGGAAATTAAATGACATGCTCTTAAATGATCATTGGGTCAATGAAGAAATAAAAATGAAATGAAAAAAAAATTGAAACAAATGAAAATGAAAACATAACATACCAAAACCTATGGGATATAGTAAAGCAGTGCTAAGAATGAAGTTTATAGCATTGAATGCCTACAAGAAAAATGTACAAAGATTAAAAAATATAGAAAGGTTATGAATTAACCATCCGAAGGTGCACCTCAAGAATTTGATGAGCAAGAACAAACAAAACCCAACATCAGCATAGGAGAAGAAATAATAAAAATTAGGGCAAAACTAAATGAAATGAAGACTATAAAAACAATGCAAATAATCAACAAAATGAAAGTTGGTTTCTTTGAAAAGACAAAATTGATAAACTGCTAGCTAGACTGACCAAGAAGAGGAAGACCCAAACAAATAAAATCAGAAATGAAAAAGGATATATTACGATTGATACCACAGAACTATGAAAGTTCATCAAACTATCATGACAACTCTGTGCTCACAAATGAAAAAAACTAGAAAAAATTGGATAAATTATTGCAGACATACAATTTCCCAAGGTTGAACCAGGAAGAAACAGAAACCCTGAGCAGATCATTAATAAACAGCAAGATTGAGTCAGTAATAAAGTCTTCCAATAATTTGAAAAGCCAAGGACTGGATGAATGTATACCAAATGCTCAAAATAGAACTAATATCAATCCTCTTGAAACTGTTTTCTGAAAAATCGAGCAGAGAATTCTCTTTAACTTATTCTATAAGGACAGTATTACCATGACATGAAAACCAGACAAAGACACATCAGAAAAGAAAAATATAGACCCAAACCCCTGATAAGGATAGTTGCAAAAAATTCTTAATGAAATACTAGCAAATCAAATCCAACAGCACATCAAAACAAAACAAACAAACAAACATACATACAACATGAGAAAATGGCTTTTATACTAGGGATGCAAAGATGGTTCAACATATGCAAATCAATAAATGTGAAACATCAAATACACAGAATCAAGGACAATAAACACAATCATCTCAGTAAATGCAGAATAAGTGTTTGTCAAAATTCTGCATCCTTTCCTGATAAAAACCTTCAAGAAACTAGACATGGAAGCAACAAACCTCAAAATACTAAAGGTTATATATAAAAAACTCACACCTAACATCATAGTAAATGGGGGAAAGTTGGAAGCACTTCCTCTAAGAACTGGGACAAGACAAAGGTGGCTACTTGCACCACTCCTATTCAACACAGTCCTTAAAGTCCTGGATAGAGCTATCTAAGTATGCATTTAAATTGGAAAAAAGAGCACCAAATTATCCCTGTTTGCAGATGATATGTTATTATAGCTTAAAAAAGCCAGAGGTTCCACTAAAAAATTCTTAGGTTTAGTGAATAAATTCCATGAAGCTGCAAGATACAAAATCAACATGCAAAAATCAGTAATGTTTCTATATACCAATAATTATTTAGCTGAGGAAGAAATCAAAAAGGCAATCACATTTACAACAGCTACAAAATACTGAAACAGCTAGGAATACATTTAATTAAGGAGGTGAATAATCTCTACAAAGAAAACTACAAAACACTAATGAAAGAACCTGTAAATGACATAAACAAAAGGAAAAACATTGACTGATCATGAATCAGAATAATTAATATTATTAAAATCACAATGCCCAAAGAAATCTATAGACTTAATGGAGATTTAACACTGCCAACATACTGGTGTCATTAGAAAACCAAAATACCAAAATACCACATACCAACAGAAATACCAAGAGAATTAGGAAAACAATCCTAAAAATTACATGGAACCAAAAGGAGAGCTCAAACAGTCAAAGCAACTCTAATCCAGAAGAATAAATTTGGAGGCATCCCATTATCGTACTTCAAATTATATTACTATGATGTAGTAAACAAAACAGCATGACATTCATATAAAAATAGACACACAGTACAATGGAGCAGAAGAGAGAGTGCAGATAATCCACATAAGTACAGCCAACTGATCTTTAACAAAGACAACAAGAACACATATTGGGGAAAGTACACTTTTTTAGTAAATAGTGCTAGGAAAATTGAATTGGGATATGAGAAGGATGAAACTGGATACCTATCTTTTACCATAAGCAAAAATCAATTCAACATGGATTAAAGGGATTAAAGACTTAAACATGAGCCCCATGGCTATAAAAACATCAGATTAAAACATAGAGAAAGCTTTTTTGTACATTGGTCTGGGAAAAGAAAAATTGTGACACAGACCTCAGAAGTGCAGGCAACCAAACAAAAAATAGACAAATGAGACTTAATTAATTTAAAAAGGTTTTGAACAGCAAAAAGATACAAGGGATAGAGTTAAGCAACAACTTGTAGAAAGGGAGAAAATATTTGCAAACTATCTGACAGGAAGCCAACATCCAGAACACAAAGAACTCAAACACTTCAACAAAAAAATAAGAAATACCCTCAAGAAACGTGAGCAAAGCCAGGAATACACCCTTTTCAAAAGGAGATATGTGAAAGATTCAATAGGTGTATGAAAAAATGTTCAACAGCAGTAATCCCCAGAGAAATGCACATTAAAACCGTAATGAGATATCATCTTACCCTAGTCAAAAGGGCTATTTAAAAAATCAGAACATAACAGATACTGGCAAAAATTTGGAGCAAAAGGAACTCTTACGCACTGTTGGTAGAATGTAAATTAGTATAACTCCACGGAAAACAATGGAGAAATTTCTCAAAGAACTGAAAATAGAACTGCTAATTAGTCCAGCAATCCCACTACTTGGTATCTACCCAAAGGAAAAGAAATAAATATGTCAAAAAGATACCTGCGCTTGTATGTTTATTGTGGTACTATTTGCAATAGTAAAAAGTGTCCATCAACATTGGAATGGATACAGACATTGTGGTATGTTTAAACAATGAAATACTATTTAGCATAAAAAAAAATGGAATCATGTCTTGGAACAACACAGATGGAACTGGAGGATATTACGTTATGTGAAGCAATCCAGGCACGGAAAGTCAAATACTGAGCAGCACCCATAGCTCAATCAGCTAGGGCACCAGCCACATACACCGAGGGTGGTGGGTTCGAACCCAGAGCGGGTCTGCTAAGCAACAATGACAACTGCAACCAAAAAATGGCCGGTGTTGTGGTGGGCGCCTGTAGTCCCAGCTACTTGGGAGGCTGAGGCAAGAGAATCACTTAAGCCTGAGAGTTTGAGGTTGCTGTGAGCTGTGACGCCACAGCACTCTACCCAGGGTGACAGCTTGAGACTCTGTCTCAGAAAAACAAAAACAAAAACAAAAAAAAAAGAAAAAAAATAAAGAAAGAAAGTCATCGGGAGATTGAGGCAAGAGAATCACCTAAGCCCAGGAGTTGGAGGTTGCTGTGAGCAGTGTGACGCCACGGCACTCTACCAAGGGCGATCAAGTGAGACTCTGTCTCCACAAAAAAAAAAA